>JACWBX010001885.1:0-10769 GCA_014622435.1 Polypedilum pembai | reverse complement strand
CCAGCACTGAAGACAAGGTTGATGAAAAAAAATAAAATTAATAAGGGTGTGTTTGTTTCTACATCTTATTTTTCTATTGTCCACTTTTAAGGGGTTGATTTCAGTTATCAATGAGGGATAAAAAGAGGAAAGTAAAAAAACTGATTAGGGACGATCAATGTCGATTGTTTGTGTTATTTTTTGTGATAATGTTATTGTAGTTAATGGCCAATGGTCTTTGATTAATGTTTTTATTGGTGTGTGAAAAAATAAATAAAATCTTAAAATAAATTTAATAAAATTTTCTTGTTTCCTTTGATTTGAATTAAAATCAAGGTGTGTAAATTCAAATTAATTGAAAGTTATTAAATTTTAATTTTCTGTAAAACTAAAAAAACCTTGATTAAACTTCAAATTGCATTGTGCAAAAATAATTACTACAATAATCCGTTAAAATCGATCCCAGCCTAGACCTTTCAGACATTTGTAAGGTTTCGATACCTTGACTGCTCAGCAAGAATTAAGATGAGTTGTTTTTCGGATTTTGGAGGAAAATTTTCTATGGGAACGGTACAATGTTACTTGGAAAATAGTACTTTGGAACGAGAGCCCAGAAAAAAACGATTACTCCAGATGAAGATTAACTGACGAGTCTTAACAATTGCAATAAAATTATCGCTATCCACATCCTTTAGATTGTATGGTCTGTAAGAAGTAATGCTTAAGACAACCGAAAAGGTTAAGAGAGCGTAAGGGTCCAAGCGAAAAAAAAAAAAATAGGTCATCTAATAATAAAGCTGCAGGTAATGATGACATCAAAAACTGTCTAATGAAACGACTTCCTAATCATGTACTTGAGATTTTTGTCGTTATATTTAACTACATGACTAATTACACGGCAGATTGCATAAAAAGATGGAAAATGAGTATTAATAGTTTAAAATCCTTAGCAATCTACATCACAAAAAGGAAGTCCAAACCAATTCTTCAAGGTTCACTAAAGAATTTTTACTCTATAGTAAACTGGAATGATGAATTGAAAAATTTTGGTATAGTCCTTGATAAGCGACTTAAATTTTTAAAAACATGTTAGCATTATTAGCTAGTTGTTATTTTTCAACGTGTAGTTCAAAATTGAAATTTTATTATGTCACCTAGTGAAAAATTTAGTCCGGAATTTTTTACTATTTTTCCCAATTCCAAATTTTCATATAAACAAAACTTATATTTTTCAGAATTTTCTAATTTTTCCTAATATTCGGACACAGGCGGTCGGACAAAAATTTCTAAAAGTTTTTTTGGTTGAAAAAAAATTTCTCACTGGACAGATAAAGAAAAAAAATATTTAAGTTTAGTTTTGTGAAAATCTTCAACGTGTTAAGTCAGAAATTTAATTTAAGAGTGAAAAAGATTGAAAAGAGAAATTTTATTGATTGAAATATTGGTAATTGTTTAATGTTTTATATATGTGATTAATAATGTTATGAATATAACGTTAATTTTGTGAATAAAAGCTCATAAAGAAATTTTTATGTAAAAATTCGCTCTCTTGATTTATGTTTTTTCTCTCGAATTTAAATCTTACAAAGTGCTCTTTATAGAAAATATCACGAAATTCTCTAGCTCTTTAGATATACTAGAGATCTAATTTAACATATATTGACTATATCACGACAAAGACAAACTTTGCCATAAACATATTCTACCCGCTCTCATGTAGAAAATCTAAGCTTGACACATAGAACAAAATCTTAATATGCAAGCTTTTCTCGGTCAATATTAACTTACAAAATTTTTGCTTCAATTATAATCACTGACACTCATTTTAATAAATTACAATATCTACAAAATAAAACATTGAAAATGATATTAGACAGAGATGACTTTACAAAAATTCACTTACTGCACAAAAAAGCAAACATTCCTCTGGACTGATTGCTCAGTAGTCTAACAAAGACGTTTTTCGATTGAAGTCCGATATTGATGGAACGGATCTGGCCATCAATCATACGTTGGCCAGAAAAAGAAAAACAGACTTAGGGAAGCTACAATAATTGAATTACAATTGTAAAATTGTGAATTGTTGTTTAAGCGAGTGTAACTTGAAAGAATTTTCAAAGAATTTTCAGGATAATCATTAAACAAAACTCAATAGAAAAAATTTAAAAAAAGCTAGGGACAATAACAATTGCATTTATGACCAGTGGTGATTTAAGAGTCCATTTCACACAAAACAATGATTTAAACATTGTCCCTTATCAAAATAAAGTTTTTTTCTGACTTTAACTTAACTTTAAATAAACAAATCATGAGCCTAACAAATGAATTTAAGAAGATAAAAACCAGTTTCTGAATGACCAATAGTGAAGACAAAAGTGATGAAAAAAAGATTTTTATTGTCCACTTTTAAGGGGTTGATTTTAGTTATCAGTGAGGGATAAAAGGAGGAAAGTAAAAAATCTGATTAGGGACGATCAATGTCGATTGTTTGTGTTATTTTTTGTGTGATTGTTATTGTAGTTAATGGCCAATGGTCTTTGATTAATATTTTTATTGGTGTGTGAAAAATTAACTAATATTTTGAATAAAAACTTTAACTTATAGAGTTAAATAATATTTTCAACAAAACATCATTAAATGCAAAGGTTTTAGGCTACTTAAAAGGCTTGTTTTAAGTAACTACTTAGGCTAGTTAAAAAATTTTACAAAAAGGAGTTAAAAGGAACATTCACGGAACAAAATCATATTTGTGTTGCTTAGAGAAAGTTTTCTTTATGACTCTTATAAATCAGCTTATCAACTGCAAAAAATTAATCTTTTTAAATCCTCTAAATTTTTTAAACTTCACAAGCTGAAATTTTAACAATTTTATAGAGTGTCGCTGATAATTGAAACTAGGCGGTGTTCGTTCAGATATTTAATTTTTGCTTCTTACTGATGTTACCAATTATAAAAAAAACTTATATTTATAGTTTTGGTTTGCAATGGCGAAGACTGTCTGCTCATATTTAGTGACTTCTTATGATGTCGTTTTTTGTTTTTTCGAGGATTTATAACCACAGTCTAATTTATAAATCTTTTTAATGAATAGCGAAAAATTTTGGAACTAAACTCTACAAAATTTTCGAACACAAAGTTAGAACTAAAAGAAAATTTTTTTATTGATTTTTCTTAGTGTGAAAAAGTGAACAAAAGAGTTTTTTCAAGCAATGAAGAAATTTCAATTTTTCATCTTTCTTCTTTGTCAGATTTTATTCATAAAAGCTTATAAGATTCCGGATTCGACACAGACAGTTGCAAAAGCTATGACAGACTTCATTCGAGTTTTCTACATTGCAAATCGTATTCAATTCGATTTCATCATTTATGGAAAAGCTACACATCACATGAAAGACGTCATCAATGAAGTCACAAAAGAAATAAGCAACGAAACTGTTGTAAATATCAAACACATTGAAAATATTACACTTTGGAATCATGAACTCAGTCAATCAGCAATTTTTTTTATAGATATTGAGGAAAATTTATTTCATTTGAACGAAATTTCTACAAACATGGCTCAAAAAAAACGTATATTGACAAATTCAACACCAAAAAAATTCAAATTTTTAATTTACATTGAAAATATTGCAATTAAAAGTAGAATAGTAGAATATCTTCAAGTTGATTATAGAAGACATCAAGATATTTTAAATTATCAATTTGGTATGGTAAAACATAAAAACTCTATCATTTTGACAGTGGATGTGATTTATTCAGAAGAAACATGTGGAAGGCTTGATAAGAAACTGTTAAATGTTTTTGATGGAGAAACACAAAAATGGAAGAGTGAATTGAAAAATTATGACCACTTTAGTGACTTTCACAGTTGCATGTTGTCGTTTTCTATCGTTTATGGTTTTGGTCCATATTGGCACATTGAAGATTTTAAGAAATATGATAAAAGCTCAGAAAATTTCATAAAAGAAATTGCAAATGATGATTTAAAAGTTAAAGGTTTGACACATGAACTGATTCAAATGGCTGCAAAGAAGTTTAATTTCACAGCTCACTACACAATTAGACATCCAAATTCTGATGAAGTTTCAGGAATGAAAAATTTCATAAGCGATGAAAGTTTAAGAATTCGTCTTTATAGTGTTGAATTGTTTCGTTTTGATGAAAAATTTCACTGGTCTGAGCCCTATATGACGATAACTTATTACTATTTGGTGACTGAAAATGATTTTTATACAAATTATGAAAAGCTTTTGATGCCTTTTGACTTTACTACCTGGATTTTATTGAGCATTACAATTTTATTGACTTTTTCACTAATTTTTGGAACTTTAAGGTCACCTCAATGGATAAAAACTTTAATTTTTGGTGCAGGTAAGTTTACATTAACAATTTTAAAACGCGCGGAATTTTGAAACTGGCATTAAATTTTTTATTTATAAATTTTACCTTATACCAGTTATAAAATAATTTACTCTATGAAACCAATAAATTTTTAGTGCATTTTTTCAAAAAAATATACGCTATTATGTCCACAATGGTTGGCTGACTGGCTGGTTGGGTGTAATAGTCATAACTCGGGAACGGAAAGTAGTAGAAAGGTTTTCGGTGGCTTTTTAGAAAGTTTTCGACGTGTAGGTGAACTATCAAAAGAGAATTTTCAGAAATCATTCCAGTCCATGTCGGTGTACCATGATTTTGGGTCAAAAATATTTTTTTCGCTTAAAACGTTCAAAATCGCATTAAAGGCAAAGAAAACATGTTTTAAAAATTTCCGAAAATCATGGCCTAGAACATGCACTCCAGGCACAAAGCCATGAACTTCGAAAAGTTCGAAATTTTTCAAACATATGTGTATAGCATATTCTTGGAAAGGACTTGAAGCGTAGAATATGATGCAAATTAAAATATTTTACATCCGAGTCAATATATGTCGGACAATGTCAGTACATGGTGGTGCGCCATGATGTTGGTAAAAGAATTCCTAAATGTCATGAAACATAAAGAAAACATGTCAGAAGTGATTTTTTAGACAAAATATTCTAGTGCATAATTTTCAATCAAAATCCTGAATTATAGATGAAAAATATATGGTTGAAAATGTTTTAAAGCTTAAATGAAGATAACTCGCCATTTAAAGTCGATATGAGATGACCGAATTTATGTTCTAATTCAAAATATAATAGTAGTTACAAATAACAACTCGCTCTCTAAGCGACTACCACCGTTTGCATTCCGTATAACAACATAATTAACAAATTTGTCACCAACAGCGAAAAAATTTGAAATATGTCGTAAAAAAATCCTGATCTGTCAAGGCAAAAATGCGCTAAATTCTTCGATTAGCAGGGATGTCGAGAATTATCTACTGGTTTCAATTTATTTTAGGTGTAAATTATCCAGCATTTAATGCTCTTGGTATGATTTTTGGAATTTCACAAATTCATTTACCAAGAGAATTCATAAATCGATTTGTGCTTGCACTTTTCATCTGGTTCTGGTTGATATTCCGCACTTGCTATCAATCGATGCTTTTCGAATTTATGACAAGTGACATGAGGAAACCATTGCCTGCTTCAATTGATGATTTGAGAGAAATGAATTACACTATTTTAATTGATCTACCTAATTTTGAAAAATATAACAAAGAAATTATCAATGAACGAAACAAGTAAATATTTTTATCAAGGAAAAACAACTCTAGACTCCGAAACCATTTTTCGGCTAATTTTTAGTCGACGTTTTAATTTTAGTTGATTTTTAGTCCATCATTTTAATAGACTAAAACTGTTTGAGAAATTAATGAAAAATTTTTTGTTTATTTCAATGGATACTCTGTTATCGCTATCAAGAGTTGTTTCTCTTTGATTTTTAAACAATTTAATTAAAAATTTTTATTAAGTTTATTAAATTTTTAGACCAAAAATCCTAAACCTGACTCGTAGAAATGTTTTTCGTTTGTACAATAACTCAGTGAATGGAAGATCAAATGTCAAATATGCATTTTTCGTAGATTCAATGCTTCATTCATTATACAACAACTCATTTAAAAAGTCTTTGCCAATTATGTACAATGAAAGATTATCAATCATGCACGGATATTCAATTCTAGACAATGAAATTTTTTTAAACAAATTCAATGAAATTTTTCATCGACTGATTCCATCTGGAATTCCAAAATATCTTGTTGATTATGCAGTTTGGTTGCTTAAAAGACCTTTTGATGTTGAAGTTCCTGATACGAGAAGAATTTTGTCTCTGACTGATTTGGAATTTGGATTTGTTTTATGGCTTGTTTCACTTTCATTGCCCATCATTTGCTTCATTTGTGAAATTTTATCAGTTAAATTAGAAAAAATTTTGTTATTTGTAAAATTCAAATTAATTCAAATGAGTTTGAGACCATTGATGGAAAGATATCATGATAGATGGTAAAATTTGTTGAAATCAATTTAATTGTTGAATATAAAATCTTTGAAATGTGAATAAATTTTGTTTTTTGATATTTGATGTAATGTCTTAAAAAAATTCAATGAAATTTTAAACTCAGTGTTTGTAAACTTGCGATAGAAAATTTTGTAATAAATCACAATTTATTAGGTTTTGTTAATTTGTTTGTGAAAAACTTTCAAACTGTACAGTAAAGAGGACAAGTAATTAGAAAATTTTGAGTTTTCGTTGATTTTTCTTGACAAGAAACACCTAGAAAGATGATCAAAACTCTTTGCAGATTTTGAAAATAAAAGTTATTTAAAGTTTTTTTGTAAAATATCCTAAAGCTGCTGCTCTTAATTAAGCCACGGCTAATGACTATTTTGAGAATTATGTCAACAGCTTAAATATAAATTTTTGGAAATAGCATAAAACAAGTGAATTACTGTTGCTCCTATGAGTGAACAAAGATGAAATTTCTCTCATCTTTTATATCACATACAAAGTTAACTGCAATGTCATTTAGAAAATTTAATTCTGTTGATATATTTTATCGACAAATGTTCAAAATTATCGCTTATTAAGGCCTCTAATTGCTCTTGTTTAAAATTAATTACTGAGGAATAAAAAACAATTTATTTATCATTAAGGGCTAAAAACAGGTCAACAATTGAAATTTCCAAAAATAGCTAGGGACAATAACAAGTACATTTGTGACCAGTGGTGATTTAAGAGTCAATTTGACACAAAACAATGATCTTAAAATTGTCCCTTGTCACAATAAAATTCTTTTTTGACCCTTAAATAAACAAATTATGAGACTAATAACAAAATTTAAAAAGAAAAAAACCAGTTTTAAATGACCAATAGTGAAGATAAGGGTGATGAAAAATAAAAATAAAAACTTTTATTTTTCTATTGTCCACTTTTGAGGGGTTGATTTCAGTTATCGATGAGGGATAAAAGGAGGAAAGTAAAAAATCTGATTAGGGACGATCAATGTCGATTGTTTGTGTTATTTTTTGTGTGATTGTTTTTGTAGTTAATGGCCAATGGTCTTTGATTAATGTTTTTATTGGTGTGTGAGAAAATAACTAATAAAAGCTAAAAGTAAATTTATTAAAAGATATAGAAAGTACTCGACCACGGATCGGTGTACTTTAGCGCATTTTTGTCGCCCAGATCAGTGTTTGTTAGCAAATTACAATATTATCAAATTCATTTTATAACCAGAAGCCTTAAACCTAATACAGTTGTTAATGCAAAATTTAATTTCACAATTTCACGTTTACTTATCAGCTGTTTAATTTGATGAAGTACCTAAATCTGCTGTGAGTGTATTAAATCAAAGCAAGTTAACAGATGTTTCTTTAAATAAAATTTCTAATGACTTAAAAGATATTAATTTAATAAAAACTTTGATTTAAATTAACTTTGCATTTGTTTATATTGGAAATTGTGAAAATTAAATCTGTTAATCTCGGATTCTTCAAGTGTCACAATCATTTCAATTGACATAGATTTTCAAATTCATTCATTACAGCAGATTTTATTTACGTGAAAATAACGGTTGAATTGAATTTGAATTAAAAAATGCGGCGACGAAAATATTCTTAGCAATCGAGAAAATTTTTTGATCGCAGCGCCCTGAGTGGCGAATTTTGGAACTAAATTCCAAAGTGAAATTTTATTTCGCAATTTCTCGAGTTATGCAAACAGTGACAGCTTTTTAACTAAGCGTCGCCGCAATAACTTTTTAGCACAAATCGAAAGCAAAAAACCGCAAGTCTCTAGCTATTGTAGTTTTCGAGATCTCGCGCCTCACCGAACAGCCAGCCAGCCAAAGTGAAGATATAAGCTGCATTGTTGTAAACAAAAATGAGCTAAAAATTTCTCAGTTCATTTGATTTGACTTAAAATTACGAGAGAATGGACACTGAGACAAAAGAAAAATTTATTTTTGCCCTTCTCTATATGAAAATGACGCAAATATTTGGATCTTTTGACCTTTTTGCCCTAGTGTCGAAGCCCTCGTAAAATCAAAATGTGAAAATTCAAACTAATTGAAAGTTATTAAACTTAAATTCTACATGACACCAAAAAGTTCTAAAACCTTGTTTAAATTTCAAATTGCATTGTGCAAAAAATATTTTTAAAAACAGTCCGTTAAAATTTTGTTGATAAATTTTTCACATTTTCGAGAATGAGAAAAAAAGTAATTAAAAAAAAAAAGATAAAATTTACAAACAAAATTTTTGCAGTTTGTTTATATTTTTAAAAGTTTAAAAAAGTGAAAAATTTAAACTACCTAAAAAATGCAAATAAAAGAACTTTTAAAACTTTTTATTTGTCAGTCATAAAAATTATTTTGTTCGATAAACATTCAAATAAAGTCAATCAGCAAAAATAATTTTAAAAATGAATCAAGAATTAAATATAAAAGTAGAAATTCATCCATCAAATAATGAGAAATTTCAATGTAAAATCTGCAACAAAATAGTCAAAAACAAAGATTATTTGAAAGTTCATCTTAAAACACACAATAAACAACATCAATGTCAAATTTGTGGACGTAAATTTGCAATGTTTTATCTATTTAAAGAACATTTGAAAGTTCATGAAGATCGTTTTACATTTCGATGTGAAAAATGTCAGAAAAATTTCGCTTCATCGTTTAATTTAAAAAGACATTTAAAAACTCATAACGAAAATCGACTAAAGCAACACAAATGTCAACATTGTGATTATTCAACTGATAATAAACATCATTTGACAATTCATCTTAGAACTCATGATAAAAATCGAGAAAAGAACTTTAAATGTCTAAAATGTGATTATAAAACTGATCAAAAATCAAATTTAAAGCTTCATCTGCCAATTCATGAACCAAATCGAGTGAAATTTCTATGTTTGTATTGCAATCATGAAGCAACTCAAAGAAGCAGTTTGACAAAACATCTTAAAAAAAAACATGATCCAAACCGAGTCAAACATCTTAAATGTTCTCACTGTGATTATAAAACTGATATCAAAAGAGATCTCGCTAATCATCTTAATGCACGTCATAACAAGAAATAAAATTTTAGTTTATTTGAAACATAATTTCATGTAACAAGAAGTAAAAATGTTCAATAAATTGTTTTAATGAACTTTTATGTTAATTTTTTATGCTCAAGTTCATTCAAGTCTTTCATTTTGTAAATCTTAACAAACTCCCATGCAGCATTAATCTTAAAATAAGGATCCAAAGCAAAGAAGTTAACAAAAAGATTTTGTTCTTAAAACATAAACAAAATTCTGTTGGTTTTTAGTTGCAAAGCCTTGGAACTTTGTAACAGAGCTTTGTGCTTATTGTGGAAAGAAATTTTTAACAAAAACTTTTTATTAGTTATTCTAATAAATGACTTAAAAATAAGTCAGCGATGATTAAATTTGATAGTATTTGTGCATAATTATGAATTTTTTAAAAGTTCAGTTCCGACGAAAAATCGGCAAAATTTTCAAAACTTCAAAGCTTTTCACGCACACAACCAAAGTTTCATTGACAGTCTGCTAAGACTTTAAAATTTTCATCAATAGCTTAGACGAAAAGTTCCTGACCAATAGTCAGAAGACTCGAAGTTGATACTCGCTTTGACTAGACATGTCAAAGTTTTTCTTTTTTCTGCTTATCTGACACAGTGTTGTTACACAAACGGCCTAAATCTTTTTTGAAGCGTCATCTACAATTTCTATAGCGGATTTTTTTGTAAATATTATCACAAGCAACCTAGGCTGACTGTGTAACAAAATTTTTGTCTATGAAAAAATTTTTTAAACAAAAAATAGACGATAAGATGGACATTGAGATCAAAAAAGGCACAGTTTGCTGCTTAAAGTTTTCTTCATGTATTTATCAGCTTGTTTCTTTAATTCTACTGGAAATTTTTATTTATTTCGATTTTATTCATGGAAACATTTTAAAATACATTTTCAAAAATTTTTATAAGTGTCTACTTTTTCTAGGCCTAAGCGGTTTAAAAAAAAAAAAATAAAAGTTAAAGCGAAAAATTCTTTTTACTTTTGTTTTGGACTTTTCATAGTTCAGCTGTAAAATCAGCGACATTTTTTCTTAAATAATAAAACAGTAAGTTAAAAATTATGAAGAAAATTTGAGTGAAATGAAAAGAATTTAAATAAATTTTGACAAAATAATTTTTATTTAATGAAATTTCTTTTATAACAAAATGTAACCATTTTGAAGATATTGTTGGAAATACAAAGTAATTCCTGCCCAGCAACGATAACCTAAGCAGATAAAAGGTTTAAGTTGGCATTCTGCCAAGCTTTGAGATGTCCGCCGGTAGCTTAGTGGAAGAGTA
>JACWBX010001884.1:0-13212 GCA_014622435.1 Polypedilum pembai | reverse complement strand
ATTAAAAAAAGCGGCATTAATTCTAAAAATAAAATGTTATAAAGTATTAGCTTTATATATACCGTTGGAAAGCTTGAAGTCTATAGTTTTTAAATTTACTACCGAAAAATTTTTAATTTCAAACGTGAGCTCAGACTAGCTCAATAAAGTTCAAAATGGCGGACAATTAAAAAAATATTCATTATCTTTTTTTAACTACAGTTTCAGTTCTACAACACAGAAATCAATGATCAATATATCAAAATAAAGATAATTTTATATAGGTTATTTTAGTAAAAAAATTAAGAGCTTGCAATTTTGTTTATGATGTTAAATTTCATGTTGAAAATGCCAGTAAAAACCATTACTTTTAGTTAAAGGAACACTGTAGATTCCCGGCGATTCCCATAATATGTTGATTATTAATTTAAAATATAAACCTTTATATTTAAAATACTAAAAAAGCTAGCTGCTACAATCTGCTCCTTTTAGAGAAAAATCGATTTGAAAACTTCATGTTTTAAAGAAAAACTTCGTATTTTTCTTCGTATTTAAGCATTATAATCAATTCAACTTCTGTTCTGAATAATTTTAAATCATCAAATCTGATATAAATTATTAAATAATACTTATTCTAGTGGTTAAGATAATGGATTTATTAAGAAATTGACAAAAATTAATGAAAAATTCAATATGGCGGACAAAGTTTTTACAAATTAAAGAAAATTACTTTAAATTCTTTTATTATTGCAAAATTTATGCTGAAACTTGTATGAAGCAACAACTACAATGTTCAAGTATTAATAACGATCAAATAAAACTGGAAATTTTCAGTTAAATAAGGAAATTACTGAAGAATATTTTGCAAAAAAACAATGAAATTTATTGAAAATTCTAAAAAGTCTTAAAATCTCGACTATTATAACTTTAATTGCGATTTAAGGATAAAATATGTCAAAAAACAACAGAACAGAATTTATGCCGATTTTTTTAATTTTCGCCTCACTGTGCACTCCTTGAAACTTGTAAAAATTAACCAAAACGATCATTGAATTTTCAAAAAGCATTGTTGAGTAGCGAATGAGTAGAAAAAATTTAAAACTTCATTCGTTAAAAAGTTGATGATTTATAAAAACTTAAATGTTAGACACAGAATGAAAATGAATTTTTTCTTCTCTTTACTCAATTTATTCAATTAAACAACAATTTGCGTGAAACATCTCCATAAGTAAAAGATTTTTTTTTCTTTTCAATTCAAAGCAGCCACTTCATCACGATTTAAAATTATATAATAATAATTTTTTTGCCTTTCATTTCTTCACATTTTAAATGAAAAAGAGATTTATCGATCTATTAAAATCTAAATAGACATTCCATAAAGACTCTTTAAATTTTTCTTAAGAAGACACAGCAGCAGTAAAGCTGATTCATTAAAAATATCTTCAGAATCTTCTTTTTGTATTAACATTCTTATTTCAACAACCTTTTTCTATCAATCTACGCGGACAGTTGATAATAAAATAAAATTTCATGAATTACAAGGGCAATTCTTTGCATAAACTTTTCAACTAAAATCTCTATCAATTTTCTTTCTTATTACTTGTTTTTAATCATCTAAATGTAAATTTTTCGATTTCAGTTTTTCATTGATATCTCTTTCAATGTTTCACATTCTACATAGATCTAAAAATTATAAATAAAGCTTTTAGAGCAAATTATGAATAAAATATAACCAAAAATCCAACAAAATGATTTTCTAGTTTTTGTAAACAAAAATCTTTAAGACTCTCCAAACGCTTTAAATTTCTACAAATTCTAATTTTAAATAACAGATAAACGCTTTTTTCTAGCATAAATTGTTGATTTAAAGCAACAAGAAATGCTTTAAAATGTAAAGTATCAACTTTTTATGCCGTTAAAAACATGTGAATCTATTTGAAAAATTTTACAATTTTCATTTTCATTGATTATTTCGGTTTTTTAAGGTTAATACAAACTAAATGGAACTTTTCAAGACGCTTTTAACACATATTTATTGATTTATAACTAAATTTCTGTCAAAATACAGTGATATAAAATGCTTTAATATAACGGTCACATTGAATTCAAAAAATTGTTGTAGTTTTTTAGGGCAAGTAGCAAAAAATTTGGTTTAAATTTTAAAAAATTTAACTGTAAAAAATTCTGTTGGGCCCCATAGGATTAGAAATTACTAAAATTAGAGAAACTAAAAAATAGAAATTTTTGTAGAAAAATTCATTCAGAGAATTGCCCATAACTTTGCCAATTTATTAGAAAATTTTAACCCCAAGTAGCCAAAAATTTCAACTCTTTTGTTTATATACTTTTGACTTACCATGGAATATTTCAACATATTTTTGGCTACTCAGAAAATTATCCTAATTAAAATTAGTTATAATTTATTATTCCATAAGTAAAATTAAATTGTTTTCTTTCCCTCATTTACCTTATATGCATCTAAGTGACAAAAAAATAAAAGTTGATTGAACTTGTGTAAGTAGAATAGAAGAAAGCAAAAAAATTGTTTGCACATATTTAATCAAAAGGCCAATTTCACTTCATAAAAACTTCAAACAGCGCATGAAATTATTCATCATCATCATCATCATTCTCTACTGTGGCAGACAACAAAAGAGATGCTTGAAGAAAAATAAAATAAAATAAAAATTTCTTTCGCCACAAAATTATGGCCACTCTCTCGTGTGTTCGCTTTTAAGAAAGAAAGAAAAAAAATTCATGAATGACTTTTTTATTATGCGCCCAACATAAGAGCCAGTGAGTGAGTGAGAGAAAAAGTATGTTGATGTAGTCCAAAAAATGAAAATTAATACTTATATATACACAGTTTTATCAAAGGTTTAACGGTTCATTTTTCTTTATTTCGATTGATTCAAGAAATCATAAATTACTGTACAACACTTAATTGGGAAAAATTGAAATCTTGGACTGTTTTATGTTTATTTTGGATTTTTTTTATTATTATTATTTAATAATTAATTAATGATCAATAATAAATTATGACAAGCATGATTTTCCATTTTTCTTTTTTAACTTTTTACATCTCGCTTAGCGTTTTTTCTTTTGCTTCTGAAGTTTTCTTCTCCGCACAATCATTTCATATAAATGCTCTAAGCCTTCGGTTAGCCCTGTGATAATTAAAAGAGTCAATGAATAGAAAAAATTAAATATAATGTACACGCATAATGTACCTTCACCAGTCACAGCACATGCTGCTTGAATATGCCATAATTTTTGCGGTTCTGTAGGCTGTTGTGCTTTACTTCCGCTACTACTACTACTATTTGAGGTTCTTTCCGTTACTGAATTATTTTCAAAGTTCTGGACGATGTGCAATGAGAGTGTAGGAATAGTTGTAAGTTCATGCAGCGAAAGTAATCGCTCCATCTCATTTATATCTTTGGCTGATGGTAAATCTTGTTTGTTAGCTAGAATGAGTATTGGTGTTCCCTAGAAAAGAAAAAATTTATTATTTTTCAATTAAAATTGATTGAGTTTTAATTGAATGTTTTGTTCAAAGCCAGGAGGTCTCAACTTAAAAAGTTGACGGTTATTTTATTCAAACTTTGAATTTAAATTAGCGCATTTTGCTACATAAATTTCAAATTTCTTTGAGAAAAACGTGCTAAAATTTTTATTTTATTGTTTTTGCTTTTAACTTGATTATTTTAGCATTTTCAGACTTTCTTGCATGATTTCTATTGAATTTTGTTAATGATCTTAACTACATTTGTTGTTTTCTTAGAAATTACAATCTTTGTTACAAACTTTTTAACGGAAAATTAAGGGAAACGACAAACGCGCGCAATTCAAATTAAGGGAAATAACGGTCACTTGAGACCTCTTAAACTCAGATTTATTAAAGTACTGATCCAATTGCGTAATAGCCAAATCTTTACTGTTGTCACTGGCTATTTTTTAAAAATAATTTTTAAAGTAGCCAAAATCTTCTATATAAAGTAATCAAAAGCTATGAAGTAGATTCTACATTTTACAACCCTGGCTTGTTTAGCTCCCTGGGTGCCCAATAGAATATTTTTCCGTTAAATTTTTTCAAATTTGAATTACATTTTTTTTGCTAAAAATAGCAAATTTTTTTGAATTTCATGTGACCGTTATATTAAACCGTTTTGTATCATTATATTTCGACAAAAATTTAAATAGATTTTTATAAATTTGTATACAAAACGTATTGAAAACTTAACTTTTTTCAAATAGTGTATTTAATTATAATAGCCACCGTAACGGTCTATTGGGCCTCCCAGGGACTAGCTTAATAAAAATTGTCAGAAGAAGATTTGAGATGTAAACACGAAAACAAACACTAAAAGTTTATCAAAAATCGCAAGACCTTTGCGATTAAAAACAAAAACAAAATATTTTCTATGATATTTTGGGGTAAATGTTAGAAAAATATGAGACTATTTGTCTAAACTTATCAAAAGAAAAAAGTAGTGTAAAAATATTTTTCTTTTGTTTTGTATAAAAGGGCAGAAATAGGCTTGATAGAGACAACAAAGTAACCATTGAAATTCAAAAATTTCTTGTTAATTTGTTAGAATTTTTTATTTTGTCTAAACTTTAAGAAACTGTCACTTGAGTCTTACTGGATTAATAAATAAAAGCAAACTTACATGATTATCAGGACATTTAGCTGTTTTCATTAGTTCCAATTTAGCTTCTTCCATTCTCTCCAAATCACACGAATCAACAACAAAAATTATTCCATCTGTGCATCGCCAGTAACTCTTCCATAATGCTCGAATCTTCTCTTGACCTCCGACATCTGTAGTAAAAGAAGAAATTGAAAGTTTTTGCTGCCATTCACTTTATTCAATCAACTTACCCCATATTAAGAATGAAATTCCCTTCGTTGTGAGTTTAATTTTTTCACAATTGAAACCAATTGTTGGAACTGCAAGAAGAAAAATAAAAAATTCCATCACAATGCAATAAAGAAAAATTTCTCAATGAAAGTCAAGAAAGCGAGTCGAATTTTCTCACCTGTGTTTATATACTGATCAAATTTCATACGATAAAGAGCTGTAGTCTTGCCAGCAGAATCCAAACCAAGCAGACATACGTGAAACGGCTAAAGCAATGAAAGTTATAATTGAGAAAAAAAAATTTTTCTCTCTCTTTATTGAGCTCTATTTTTCCATTTATGTTCACTTACTTGACTAGACGAATCCATTCTTCCTAAAGTAGCACCCATAGTTGAATGATAATAATAAAAAATAACAAAACTTTAGTAATCGTTGACTACTTTTTTTATTCTTTGAATATTTTTTTTTGTTCCTGGCAATAACTTTAAAAATAATAAAAAATTTTTTGCTCGAAATTAAAATCTTTTAAAAATCATTTTCTCTTTTTTCTGACTGATTCCAAGTAAAAGTTATGAAATGAAGTTTCGATTTCAGGGGGTAAAACACGACTGAAAAATGCTTAAATTATTGATTTATAAATTAAAAATTTTTAAAACTTTCTTTTAGACTTAAAAGCTTTAAAATTAAAACTTTTTAGTAAAATTTACTAAACTATAAAATATAAACAAAATGTCAAAAACATAAGAAATCTTGGAATTAACCAAAAATCATTGTATTGGGGGAAACTGATTTATTTCAAATAACGCACCGTTTAAATTTACCGTTTGTACTTCTTTTTCAACATAAAAATCAAGATTTAATCAGCTTAAGACTGAGATTTCAGTTTTTTCTTATGATCGACACAAAACACCTTGAAATGCAATAAATTTTTTCTATAATAAAATTAGATCAAACCTTGAGACATCTTCTTCACATTCATTTTATTACTTGTTGCACGTAGCATGAACATAATGGATTTTTTTACTTACTATTGTCCTTGCCATTTTTATTTTTGTTTGTTTAACTCTTTCATTCATTCACATACTCACAATTGAATTTTTATTTTTATTTTTCTATTCATAAAATATTTTTTTATTGTTAGCGCTGATGCTTTTATGATTGTTTGAATTCCGGAAGTTTTTTTTGAGCTCTATAATTATTTTGTACATAAAAGATCCATAAATGGACATATGTTTATAGTGAGAAGAGTTTTTAGTTCATTACCTGATAGTTCAGATAGAATAAATGACAGTTTGAATACAAAACAATTTTCTAGAAAAATTGAATATTTTTCAAAAAGACATTTACGACTAAAAAGAATGTTGTGCAGTTTCGAGTTGAAATTCCTCACAAAAAAACAAACTTTATTGATACGCTACAAAAAGCACTTAAACGTTTTTGTTTACTTGACAATGCAGATACATTTATAGATGTGACAAAAAATTTATAACTTTCGTTTTAATTTAAAATATTTTACAAAATTTATTTAAATTGAACAAAAGATTTAATTCATCATGACAATGCAGTAATAATAGTTACAACCAAAAAAGGTTTATTCTTAGACTTACTTGAATCTGCACTTTCAATATCAACTTGTTTTGGTTTTTTACAGCAATTTTTAAGACAATTTTAAACAGGGTTATTATTTGTAGCATTTAGGCTTACAATTTTGCCTTCGAAAGCGAAATATTTTCCCAACAGCCTACGATAACAAAAACTACTACGAAAGTTTTGTAAATGTCAGATGAGCAGGAAAAAGACACTTTTACATGTCCATGTCCGAGCGGGAATCGAATCCGCGTCTCCTGATTTCCGGTCAGGTACTCTTCCACTAAGCTACCGGCGGACATCTCAAAGCTTGGCAGAATGCCAACTTAAACTTTTTATCTGCTCAAGTTATCGTTGCTGGACAGGAAATACTTCGTATTTCCAACAGTAAATCGTAGACAATTCTGCGTAGTTTTCGCCTATGTAGCCCGTAGAACGTAGGCTTTTACCTAACAACAATGTGTTAAATTCTTTTATTTCAATTTATTCTTTATCTTGGATTTGCTCAAGGTAGGGACAGTTCCAAAAAAATTTATTTTTTTCTTGCTCGCATACTGAGATTAAAAAAAGTTAGGGTACTAAAAAAGCAAAATGAAAAATTTCAAATTCAGACTAAATATGCAGCAAAACTCCAATATTTTAGTGTCAAATCATAATTCATTTCATTATTTAATATCTAAATGCAAGGATTTTGTTTCCTGCTTCAAATTCAATCGAAAAAACAATGTTTTAAAATTCATAGAAAAATGAATGAAGAAAAAGCTTTTATGAAAATTCTTAAATAAGAAGAATTTCGGCCAAATCTTGCTTGTTTCTGATAGAATAACAAATAATAAGCTTATATTGAAAGTTTCGTCGCAAAAATCCTTAGAAATCAAACGAAAAACTCAATCAAAAATGTTAATAAAAGCTTTTTTAAAGCTTTTTATAAAAGCTAGTACTCTAACTTTTTTCACACTCAGTAGGCGAGCTTGAAAACTGAAAAATTTTTTTTGCAACTGTCTCTACCTTGGATTTGCTTAAAAATCTAATAAAATTACAAATCACGAACATAAGAACCAAAAGTATCAATTGATAGAATATTTTTTAGACCTTTTCTATTTTCAATAGCTCCTTTTGAAAACATTTTAACACTCCAAAAGCCATTTCTAAAGAATATTGGAATTCTCACATTTAAAACTTCAAAATTTACCAAATAATAAAAATTTTTCTTTTGTGGACAATTGAGGTCATAATTTGAATATTTTTTAACATTTTCAAGAAGATTTTTAATAATTGCGTTAGATCTGATTCTTTTTAGATCACATTGATTGAAGGTAAAACTGATAAATTTTCTCCAATCTTTTTCATCTTCTCTTCGAACAAAAACTTGAGCATCAACAATTAATTTATGAACATCGTGTAGAAGAAATCCTGTGAAATTAGCTCGAGAAATTCCATTTGAGTCATTGAAAAAGACAAGTGAACAATTCTCTATGAATGCTGTGTTGACTTGATTTAATTCTGATTTAATGAAATAAATTTTTGAATTCTAAAAATAGATTTAAAATAAAATAAATTTTATAGAATTAAATTCAAAATAAATCAAAAATTTAGCAAAAAATTTTTATGTAAAATTCGCCACAAGTTCCACTTGTTAAAGAAATTTATATACAGATGGCGAACTGAAACTTGACTGTATAGAGCTTAAGAAATTAAACAAAAAAATTTACTCAGTGAGAAATTTAGTTCGGAATTTTTCTAATATTTCTCCCCGATCCGGACTAAATTTTAATACAGAGTTGGCAAGCTGCCTTTGGCAGGAAAACCACTGGAAAACTTTCGTCTTACAATTTAAATTTGTTTCAATGTAATGTTTTAAAGAATTTCAAATCAATATTTATAAATGATATTTCTGTGTAAAAAAGTAAAAACTTTTGAAAAAACTATAAGGCAGTCAGACTGACTGCCAACTCTGCTTTCATATAAAAAACTGATATTTTTCAGATTTTTAGCGCATTTTAGCGTTTGAAAAATCTTTTTTAAATAAAATTGCTGTAAAGTGCAGTCTGGTGCCAAATTTGAACAAAATTTTTCATGAATTTTACCAAGGGGTAAGATCTTTTGATACTTCAAAGAAAAATCGATCATAGTTATCATTGAAAAATCTAGAAAAATCAAAAATTTGTATGGGAAACATCAAAAAAGCAAATTTGATTTTTTGATACTTTTTTGATGAAGTTCGCACCCTTTGAATTTTACAGAAAATACTTTTGAAATTATTTTGTGATCAATTTCGTTAAATTTTTGTTAGATCAAGTTTTTCAACAGGAAAATGCGCTATTAACACGTCACTGACGATTAATATTACTGAATTTTTCTAATATTCGGACTCTGGTCACCGGACAAAAATATTAGAAATTATTAGTTAATATTTTTGTCCGGTAGCTTGATTTGATGAAAATATCAAAAAAAATTATTTGAATTTTTTAGTCCATCGGATTTCTGCTGAAAATAATATTTCTCACTGGATAAGAACTTTCAACTCTTCTAATGAAAAATTTTAATTTCTTACCACAAAATAAACAAAAACTAATGTAAAAAGTAAAGAAAATTTTAAAAAAGCTCCAAACATAGTAAAATTTAAAATGAAACTAAATAATGGGGAAAAAGAAACATTTTGAATTTTAGATGATAATTATTTACTCTCGTTTGCTTACCTAATGATCCATAAATAGGCAAATTTTTCGTATGATGTGAATTAATTGATATTTGTTTAAGCTCAGAAATGTTTTGTGCTTTGACATTATTTTTGTTTTAAACTTTTTTTAAAAATACTTTTTATTTACTTCCGACAACAAATGTTTTTATACAGATATAGTTGTAGATAAAAACTTTAAATTTTTGTATAAGTTTTTAATTTTTAATATAAGATCCAATGATTTTAACTGAACCAATAGTTGTCATTGATTTTTGACTCTTAATCAATCCTTTAACAAACATTTTAAATTGCCAAAATGCTCCTTCTCTCATTAAAAAATAAAGTGGTAAATTTGTGTCAGGAAAATCAAAATTTGTTGCATATAAAAATTCTTTCTTTTGAGGACAATTAAATTTATAATTTGAATATTTTTTCAAACTTTCTTCAATTGTTTTCAAGAGATAATTTCCCTTGTGCTTTTGAATTTCACAAGTGTTGATAGAAAATTTCATAAAACGATTGAATTCAGGTCGCATTTGATCTTTTCCATAAAGTTCTACATCAGTTATGATTTTTTCAAACTCTATTTTTAAATATCCTGAAGCATTTATTCGTGAAATTCCATTTGTATCATTGAATAATGTTACTGTTAAATTTTCAATAACAACTGTATTGTAATTTAATTCTTTTGAGATGAAAATTACTTTTGCATTCTAAAAAATTGTTGTTAGAAAATTAATTAGGGATCAGAATTGTCCGATTAAGAAGAAGAAATATTCACATATTTCTAATTCACACAAAGCCCGATCAACCAAATACGTTACGTTTTCCATTTATGTAACCACAGCAAGTAAATTAAAAGCGTAACATATTATTGGTTGATCGGAAAATTAATTCATATTTTCTAATGATAAATATTTTACCAAAGAAACTGAAATAAAAAGTTGTATGAAAATCTTTAATGTTTTCATCTCTCCAAAAGCTGAAATAGAAATATTTAAAATTATATTTGTTCAGCTTTGAAAATTTAATTGATGCAATTATTTTAATTATAGAAAATTGTTAAATTATTTCAATAATTTTTCATACAATTACTTTAAAATTATAGATTTATTCATCAGACCAACCTAAAAATGACTTAAAGAATTATTTTAAGATCAATTTTGTTACAGTTTTACAACAAAATATTGATTTGATTGCAACAAGAAAATGCACTATTAGTATTACTGTTTTTTTGAATTGATGCATAGTTATTAAAATTCAAAATTATAAACATAGTTGTTGTTTTTGCCAAATCGGTAAAGTTTTACCGATTATCTTGCCAATTCGCTATATTTTCTAACTATTTATAAAACAAGTCATCAATAATTAAATTTGGTTTAGTCTTGTTTCTATAAAAAGTTATAGCGAATTGACAAGAAAATCGGCAAAATCTCGTCGATTCAGCAGAAAAAAACTGATAAATGATATATTTTTCGAAAGAGTTGTTTCTCCTTGATTTTGTCATTTGATACTAAAAAATAAACAGTTGATAAAATAAAATTAACACAATTAATTTCCTTAATTTAATTTTATTTAAATTTCTCCATCGCTCAATGTCACATTAGTTGATCCAACATCAACTTTTTCATCATTACAAATTCCTTCTTCAATTTGTTTTATAAATTCTTTTATTTTCTCTTTTCTTTTGATATATGTTGTGCCATTGTGACATATTCCAACATTTAAATGTGTCAAATAATTTAAATTATTAAAAGCACTTGCATCGACATGTTTAAGAAATTCACTTCGAATGGAAATTGCTTTCAATTTTGGATTAAATTTAAAAAGATCAGCTTCTAAAAATTCAATTTTATTATATTTCAAATCTAAGCCAATCAACTCAGGAAAAACTTTTAAATCATTTTGATGAATTTCTTTAAGTCCTGTCGTTAGCAAAGTTATCAATCGCAAAGACTTGAAAAATTTTATATCATGAATTTTTGTAGGAAAAATTGTTAAATTAAAAGCATGCTGTAAATTAAATGAAATGTTTTTTCTAGAAGGTTTACAATTATTTACACCAGTACTTGTAATTACACCACCAGTTTCAAACATTTGACTGTCATTGAAAATTTTCGGATTTTGAACTTGACAATCGCAAAGTTTTTCTTTAAAAAATTTATGCGTTTTAAAAATGCAAAATATTTTTTCAGAATTTGAAATTTTAATTTCCAAAAGGAATGAAGAAAGAAGAAAAAGTCTAAAAAGAATTTTAAATTTATTTTGAGAAACTCGCGAAATTATTTTTAACATTTTTCACTGATTTTATTGTTGCTTTTATTACAAAAAGAGCTAAAATAAACTTTTGAAAAATTTCAACTTATAAAGTAGAAAAGAAGAGACAGAATAAAATAATTTTAATTTTTTAATCGCTTTATGTAACACAGTTGCTGGTTTAACATAAAAATTTTTGTCACTACAAGCTTTTTGACAATTTCCTTAACGATAAAATTTTTAACACTTGTGGAAGATGGAACAAAAGTTGTTAAATTGCTGACCTGTAGCCAGTAACCGAAATCTACTATATAAATCAGCCAAAAGCTACCAAGTAAATTATGTTTTTAAAAAGTTTAATTTAAATAATTACCAAAATCTAACTATTTCAATTTTTTAGTGAATTTTTGTAAAATTCATAACTCGAGAACTGAAAGTCGTAAGAAGCTGATATTAGGCTTTTTGGAAAAGTCTCGACACGTTGGTAATCCATGTTTCAAAAAATTTTCAGACATCATGTCAAAAATTATCTTCCAGGCACAAGAACCTGAGTTTAGAACAGACAGACATATATGCAGTTTTTTTTATTTCAGTCTAAAAACTTTTAGAAGTATATAACACACCAAGAATAAATGTCACAAGTGAATTTCCAGAAATCTTTGTCTCTAAATGCATGCATTACAGGCAAAAAGTCACGAACTTCGATTAATTCAAATTTTTAAGAACATACGAATGAAACATAGTGATAAAAAAGTCTCGTCTTAAACTATTTAATCGTGAAATTCTATTTGTGTCATTGAAAATTGTCAAAGTTTTGATTATCAAAGCCAAGTTTCAGTCCGCCGTCCATATATAAATTTCCTTAGATGGCGAATTTTACATAAAAACTATTTGTTAAAGCCCGCCGTTGGCGGATTCAAATTTGACTGTGATATCAAAAGTAGAAACTTTCAATCAATAATATTTTATGCAAAGTTGTAAAAATAGAATCTAATTTAGTAAATTTTACTTACTTCTACCAGTAGATGCTATGTACTTTGTAGGTGAAACTATTTTTGCAATTTTATATTCACCTAATTTAATAACCCTGACTTTTCTGAATTATTATTAAAATTGAAAACTCAAAGTCATTTAGTTATTCACCATTTCTTACTTTAGTGAAAAAAGCAATATAGCCGTTTTTGAATTAATTCAAAATTTTTAACGGTTAAAAATATTTCAAATTTGTGTCTTGATTAAATTATCAAAGTAAAAAAATAAAGTCATCGTCACATTTTTCTTTAGAATCAAAACAATGTAAGGAAATGTTTAAAAAGTACACAAAAAAGTTATTTAATTTTTAATTATTTATCAAGTTTGAATGAAAAATAAATAAAACTTTAAAAATTTTAAAAACTTAAATTTTTACACCTGACATACCGACAAAATGCCAAATGTCCTACACCTGACAACATAAAGTCGCAGTCACAAGCAGCTAGAATAATTGAAATAAAACTTTCTTCCTTGGTGTCTCATTATTTCGGAATATTTCGTGGAAAACAGTGCTATTTGAACTTCTAAAGCAACTCGCTGACTTGATAACGTGAATCTTTATTAATTAAAAATTAATTTACATCATAAATAGTGCAAATAAGTTTGAAATTAATGAAAAGAATTTTTATTTGTTTCTATTTATCAATGAATGAATGAGGAAAAAAAATATACAGAAAGAGAAGTGAAGTGTGTAGTGAGTGAGAGAAAGCAAACAATTCTGAGAATATTGTGAAAAAGGATAACAACGAGTGATTTTTATAGGATTAAATTGAAGAATTCACTGTAAGTATTATTTACCGAAAATTTATTTTC
>JACWBX010001883.1:0-17378 GCA_014622435.1 Polypedilum pembai | reverse complement strand
ATTTTTAAATTCTAAATTTTCATGAATTCTGGGTTGAAAATGACATTAACAAAACATATTATTATTCATTGAAATTAGTAGATAACCCAATTAGAAAAAGATTTTAAGCAGTAAACGCAATTTTGTTTTCACTTGCTTATATACAAAAAATTCGCCCCAGTTTCCTATCCCTTAGAAAAGTCTTTAATTTTTTCAAATAGTTTATTTTTATTTACTTTTAACTTTATTCATCTGCTCATAACAAAAAGCTCATGAACGAGAATATAAATAAATCTATTCATTCTATTCTATTCTATTTTGTCATTAATTTCAACTATTTAAAGTTTACCATAGAATATAATACACTCGCTCTTTTTCCTATTAACACCAAGACTCAAATTAAAAGGCACACTTTGCATTATAAACGCTCGTTCAATATTCAACAAACTCAAGCACTGCTCAGGTCGTTTCTCACCGATAATCTTCCTCCATTCCGCATACTGTTGAAAAAATTTGCGTATTCTCATGTTATTTATGATATGATTCCTTTGTGGTGAAAATTCAACCTACATATTCTTACTGATCATATCTTTTTGTATTCATTTTAACATTTATCTTAATGCTCACGACATTGTACCTGATAGTATAGACGCTAAAATAAATTTTCATTAAATTGTTCGTACTTTGAGACATTATTTATGATCACATGCACAAATGTATTTCATTTTGTTGAAAATACAAGCTCTCTAAGAATAAGGGGAGATGAAAGAGTGAGAAAATTTACACATATAAGAAAATTAGAAAAAGAAAAAATGAGAGCATAGCATGGTGACGATGAAGAACAAAAGTAAGTTGTTACACAAAATTTCAACAGCTCATAACAGCTTTTTCAACTGAAAACAAGACATTAGCACTTGTTCACATACAAAAAACAGAATAACAAATTGTTTAAAAGATTCTTCTCAAACAATTATAAGTGAATGTCACGAAAAACACCCTTCAAGTTGAGATGATGGAAGGCACACAACACAACAAAATTATACATGACTAAAATGAAAAATGAATCACATTTGACACACCCAATAAGTGAGTGCTTTGTGGAGAAGAAACCTGAATAAGAAGAAAAATGTAGCGCAACAATTTTTTATAGAGTTTATAAATTATATATAAATTCCTTTCCTTACTGTTTTCCTTATTCTATGTGTATATCAGTTGGGTGTATCGCTTACCCTCAACCGTAGAAAACTTGAATCTGTGTAGCTTATTTGAAGCAATAGAAAAGCGAAAAGAGAATTTTTTCTCTCTTTCGCCTCGTTGCAATAGTGAATGAAAAATAAACTCAAAAAATAGCTTGCTTTCAGGGATATTCTGTCGTGCAATACATTGTTATTGTATAATATATATACTTGCATATTCTTTAAATTTTATTCTGCATACAGTGCACTACTCGAGAGAAATGTTTTATGACTTTTCTCACATTTTTTTTTGCTACATAAAAAGAAATTGTGTATATTTCAAAAATTCGTTCATTGTCAAAAATAAAATGAAGCTTTTGCAGCTTCATACAATAATTGCATTTGAATAAAGTTGCTGCTATTATGTTAATAAATGCTTTGACTGCATAATTTTTGAGATAGTTTTAAAGGTCATGAATTTATAACGAGAATGAATGTCCGCATTTGTAATCAACAATAATGAACAAGCTTCACTTCATTAACAAAACAGCAAAGAAAAACTCGCTAAGCACCCAAAAAGTTTTACTGCTATTTCTATGTGTTTATCATTTGTGCCGTTGATTGCTGTATGAAAAGCGAAAATGTATTGATTATTCTATACATTAAAAGCGCAATGACTATTAATCAGCCTATGTAGGTAGTAGAAAGTGGCAAGAGAATTTGTGAATATTCAACAAATCATCGTATGAGAGATGATGACAACTAGAGGGCAAAGTTTAAAGAAAATTATAAAAATTAAATTTTTCTCTCTGTATACTGACATTACATGCATGTGAATATTTAGACAGAAACTAATTTTAAAATTTAGGCACTTTTTTGGTCGTATTTTAAAATTGTACATTACACAACATTGGCAGCAATTTAAATGGAGCGAATAAATATTCAAATATTTAAATAAATTTCTAAACAACCCTAAGGGGCAAAAGCGAATGAACAAGTGAAAATAAAGACGAGCACTCATGAAAAATTTATGAAAAAGAAATAGAAAAAAAATTTAAATTAATCTCTGCGAAAGAGACAGAAAAGATTAATCTGTCGCTCATCCAAATGGTTTAACATTGCCCAAAAACTCAATTACATTCCTTTCAAATACTGCCGCAAGTCAGGCTGACATATTCAAATTAGATTTTGCTCTCTCCCGTAAAATGTGTAGTAAATATGTGAATATTGGACATCGCTTGAATGCAATATCACTCACTAAATCTCTGTAGAGATAACACGATGTCAGCACGAAATTTTTCTTCTCTCGTTACACACACTTTGTCGCTTTCTCGCCTTTTCTTCTTCATTTTGCGCTTTGCTTTTGCTCCTTCACATATAAAAATTATGAAAGCTTTTCACATATCACACACGCATAAACACAATTTTTCGATATTTAAGAAAAAAATGCTCCATTACATCTAATTTTATTTTTTTTTCTCTATTATCTCGTTCCTTTGTAGTCACTTTGTTGTCACTCATGCTTTCAAAAGCAGCGCAGGAAGAAGAGTGAGATCTTTGTCAACATTCCATTTTGCTTTATCACTTTTTGGTTTTTACTTTCAAAAGAATTTTGACGACGTTTTCCTTTTTATAGCACTAATACATCAATGCTGCTCTTGAGGTATGAGCCTTTCCATGGAATTTGAGCCTTAAAAGGTCTCTTTGTGACTGCCCTCGATAATCCATGCTCATTGAGATGATGAAAATAGGATGAATATTTCTCTGATCAAAATGATACCCTCACTGAATCATAGTTCTTCATACATCAGAAACTTTCAATATTAAATGGATTTTAATTTTTTTTTTCTCTTTCTCTTTTCACTTTAGTTTATCTTGAAATGAATCGACAATTTTTCACTTGCTCTGTTGACATTGAGTTTATTTTATCTGTTTTCATTTTTCAATCATGATTTGCAAAATAAATAAATTCTTCTCAATATTAAAAAATGTATTTATATTACTTATTCAAAATTCAATTGTTCATGTATTGTATGATTTTTTGTTATTGTAGTTGAAAGCACTAAAGAGCATTATACTTTTAGTATACAGGTGAATATGCTCATCTGTGAAATTGATTTTATGCCACATTAAGTAAACTCTCCTACGCATAGATATACAATACATGAAGCATAAAATTTACTCTTCACTCACTCACTCTCACTGGTGAGAGTTAAAAATTTGATATTGTTACACTGACCCGACATATGACTTTATCAGATCACAGAATTCATCAGGGGCTTTCAACGAATTTGCTACTGCTGAAAAGAAAAGCAAGAAGATAACATTTCATTTTCTACATGTGCACACTTTCGCTTCAAATCGAGCAATGATATGGAAAAATAATTTTCTTTTTTGGCAACATGACGCAGCTATCAATCACCTTCAGTGACGTTATAAATATGAAATTTCAAATTGTGATGAATAAAGTATTACGCGTATATATATTTGAATGACAACAGTATTTGTACCACGTTTTGATGTAATAAAGAGCTCTCTTTCAAGTGTAATTAATTTGATTTATTAAAAAAATTTCTTCTATTCGTTAAATATGCCAGAAAAAATTTCAATTTCTCATTGCTCAAAGACACAAAAACCATAATAACGTGTAATTTGATTAGAGTTAAAAAGGAAGGGAAAGAGAAAACGAATAACATTGTTGTGTAGGCAGCATGCTTAATTATTTTTCTCATTTTAAATATTTGTTCTTTTATAAAGAAACTTTCTGATGTCGAATACCATTTTTGCTTGTTGAAGCTGTTTCTCATTAAAATCTCTTTTTTTAAAGAGATGAAAAAATAAAAAAGAATAACTTTAAGATATAAGAAATGCTTTAAATAATGTGTATATGTGCATTCATAAAGAAAAATCTATTTTCACACTATTACATTGTACATGAACAATGTTTGTTTTCAAAGTAAACATACGCAAACAAAAAATGCAAATTTAACATGTTTAAACAATAAAATTCAAACAAATTCCTGGAAATTTCTGAAATATAATATAATCCCTTTTCAAATGTTTCTTCATACATACACAAATTATGTTCAAACAAGGTATCATTCGAATGAAATTTTCTCAAAAAAAAGAAAAGAAACACGAGTATTTTATGCATGTGAGTTGTCATTTGCTTTCTCTCTTTAACTAAGCAGCAATAGAAGAAGGAGGAATAGAATCAGAAATAAAGACATAAAATTTCACGTAACAAGCAATAAAGAGATCGAAAAAGCTCTCCCAGTATATTAGAGATCTTCTACAGCTAAATATATACACCTCTAGAATGACATTTATGTATGTTACAAGGAATCAGGATATAATTTCGTTATAGAAGAAAAGTATTTTTACCAATATTTGAAACATGAGCTTTATGCATAATCCTGATTATTCTAAACCAAATTCAATATGATGCACTTTTTTGACTGTTGTATTTTATATCCTTAATCTTTTATTTCATTTGTTTGAAACATATCATATATGAAGCATCAGAAGCAGCAGCATTGAAAAAGGAAATAAAATTTTTATTCTCCTACACACATATACAATGAAAATTAATCTTCGGTTTCATTTGCGCATTTTTCGAATTGCTCAAGGGAAACATCATTTTTCCATGCACAATGAATTCATTTTCTTGCTATTTCTTTTCTTTTCTCTTCAGCTTACTTATTTGGTAAATGAAGCAATCTTTCGTATGTATTCGGATCATGTTCTGAAGGAAGCGTGAAAGACATTTGGAATATAAATAATAAACTGGAAATTTTATGTGCAATAAACATTTTTCTCTTGCTCTCTTATTTCTTTTCTTTTGCTTCATTCGCATTTAATATTCTTAGGAATTCATGATGATGTGAAAAGTATTTATTGAGGGGTTGAAGAAGCATTATGAAGTTTGAAGTTAATATCAGTTATATTTATCACCTTAGTGTGTAATTTTAAATAAAAGATATTTTTACATTCCTTACATCCTTTGTTATTTTCTTCTTATTCTCCGCATAATAAAATAATAAATTTACTTTTCACAACATCTGAATTTAAGGATATGTGTTCAGTAAACGACAAAAAAATCGGACATGCATTGAGCGGATGTAAAAGAATTCTCCTGGAAAAAAATTTCAGCACAAAAAATGAAATACGTTACCGAGAGAGGAAACATATAAAAGATTGCTCTATAAATGCATGGAAAATGGCCACAGCTGTGTGAATATAAATTTATTATGTAAAATGTCGTTTGCTCTATCAAGCAATAATTCTTATCTTTTGTTCGCTTCATAATATGTCTTTTTAATGTTTGTATTTTGAGTTTCATTGATAATAATAATAAATGGCAATTGAGCTTTAAAAAAAAGCTACAAGTGGCAAAAATAACATTTATTAAATAGAGGGATAAAGTCAAAAAAGGTTTTTAAAATTTCGTCAACCTTTGTTATAAAGATTTTTGAATAAAGTTTTACAAACCATAATGAGTACAAGTTTACTACATGGATTTTTTTAAGAGATTATGAAGAGAGTGTTATGAATAAAAAACTAAAGTCCAAATGCTGAAACTGTTGAAAAATCTGAATTTTTTGCTTTTCTTTCACTATTTTCATCCACTTTTTGTAAATATTTTTTTTAACAAATGGACAATTCTGTAGTTTAAAAACTTATCAGACAGAATTCAAAATTCTTTTATTACGGATTCTAGACGAATGAAACTGTCAGGATGGATCAATTATCAACAGTTTTACTATTATTTGGTATTTTTTGTTCCTACAAGTCTTCTTTTTTCGGTTTTATTTCAATTCTAATTTTTTTATGTAATGTAAATTTTGTTTTTTCGATATTTTCATTTTTTGTCAGAGTTATTTTCTCCCTATAATGAAGTAATCATTTTTTCATTATGAATGTAAATAAACGTTAAGAGATTCGGTCAAACATATCGTAAATTTTATTTATTCAGTTTTTGTCGTCGTTCTAAAAAAGTTCACAAATCCATTACCCTTCAATTGCTTCATTAAATCATCCTTCAAAGAGACGTGTCCCACATAAACTTCAGCATCTACCCATTTTATGAGATTAAATGAGACTTTAACCTTCGTGCTTGTATGTTACACACAAAATAGACTTCACTTTTTGACAGCTATACACACACAATAAAGTGCTATTGTTTCAGCGTTTTTTTCTTTCTTTCTTTCAGTCATTCATTTGTATCAAAAGGTAAATAAGTCAAGTTGAGTGAGTTGATTTTATGGCACAAGAATAAATCAATTTTAACTTTTCATTCTATTTGTCTGTCATATCTCATGCATACAAAAGGAAGAAAAGAAGAAAATAAGAATCGACTTTTCTCCTTCACTTGTGCTTCTTTTATTCCTGTCACGTAAGTTATTAGCTCAACTGATGAATTTTTACAAAAACGAGTTTTCGAATTGAACGGCATTGATCAGCATGAGTGAAATGTAAGTAAGTGAGAAAGAATGAAATCACATTTTTGTCTCTATTATCATTATTTATGTGTACCAAAGTGATTATGTATGTATGTGGGGAACCCTATTAAGCAAAGTAAGTAACTAAAGTTACTAAAACGATTTCCACATCAACAATTTGAGAATAGTAAGAAGAGTAAGTTATAGATATACCAGAAGAAACTTTTAATTGTGTGATGAAATATTAAAAGTAAGAAAATCATTCATGCAAAAAGTCACCCTAGTGTATGCATGCGTTCCAACAATTTGAAATCAATTTAGTTTCTAATGATTTCATACAAGAAGAAAAACTTTCTCATTGTGCAGGCAGGTTCTTTTAATAAAGTTTTTAGGGTAACAGAGGAATATTTCTTTAAATCACTCCATTGGGGTTTGAATTCGTAATTGTTATTTTCTCTGTTATCTTTTTCCTGCTTAATCAACCCTATAGTTTTCCATTCTTTTTCTTTAAACGACGACACTTTATATTAAATGCTGTTCTGTTTTCTGCCTCATTGGGTTGAAATTCAATCTTTTTATTCACTTTCATGTTATAATCTGATACGGCATCATATAACCTTTTTTTTGTAGGAGAAAAACTAAATGTAAATAAAACAAAGACTTTAGAAATTTATGATATTCACATTTATTGAATTAAACTTTAAGAAAATAACCTGAACATCTTTCTGCAACTATCTTTTACACAAGCACCACATACTAACTCTTGAAAAGCAATCGAATTTATGTTGCTATGCGTATTTTCTGGTCAGATATATCTCGTAAATTATGAGCACTCGAGTGCTCGTTCACTCAGACATAAATGTTGATGATAATAGTGTTTAATATCAATCGAACTAAATTTTCCATTTTCTCGTGAGAATAGCTTAGAAAACGTTCCGATGTGTACATTCACATACAATGATTTAGCTAAGAGAATCTATGAATGTTCTGGTTATAAAAACTTTTATTACTCACAACTGTTCTCTTTTGTTTTCCACTTTATATCTTCATAAAATTTGTTGAAATATAACACTGTAAAGCTCAACATTCTTTTGTTCTGGCGCATTTTTGCTAAAGCCTCTTTCATATGATTCACAAATCAAATATGTAGAAAGAAGAAAAATAAAAAAAACATGTTGTTGGAAATACATCAGCTAGCAGCGGTATTTTATGTAAAATAAAGGTTTCGTAATGCATTGTCTTATATCAATGGTTCTTAGGGCATAAAAACTGCGGACGACTTAAATTGCGTTAAATTGTTTTGACGTAAACATGACAAAAAAGCTTAAGGAGATTAAATATTACAACCGAATTTATGATATTTAATTGTATAAGTACTGCTAACGAACTTTTAAATGTATCATGCATAAATTCACAAGTATTAATTAATCTCATTATGAATAAGTTACACTGTTAATAAAATCCCTTCTTATAGTTATTAATAATGTTTTATTTATTGATATTTTTTTAATACCATTATTATCGAGAAAGAGATCAATACAATAAGATTAGAATATTAAAATGATATAATTGTCTCATTCAGAATTATGTCGATTATCAGTAATAGACATACAACACCTGTTTCTATCATGCCTTGACCAAATTATTTGCATCTTTTTTTCATAAGTAATAGAGGTGTGTTTTATATGTTTATGATGCTAATATTTCTTTATCACAGTATCCGTCTGCATGAACACTTACTTTCTTCTGCGCCAGTAAAGAAATGTCTCATGTTGAAATGTGTTCAATGGGTAGGAAATATTAAAATTTCCTTTTTGGAAGTCATTTGTTAAAGTGAGCTTCTGCTGTTGAAAGAGGAAAGAGGAGCAAATGAAAATTCAAAATGTGAATTCAATTCCATGCAAATTATCTGAATGTGTTAAAATTGAATAATATCGATAGTGTATATGTGATTGCAGTGAATATTGAGGGAAATTTTAATAATTGAAATGAATACAATAATCTACAAATTTTACAATGATAATCTCATATTATATAATTTTCAGCAAAATATGAATGTTGAATTTTTAAAAATGAAATTTTAATGCAAAGCTATAATCAAATTTTTAATTATTATATGATCATTGAATGCGTAAGGTATTTACTGGTTAAATCATAAATCTTCATACAGCATGTGTACTCATAATTCTCCATTTGTCATAAAAATGTTTCTTTAAAAGATGCAAAGAATGATTTATCATAATGCGATAAAAATTTAGTCATTGTTACAACAATAGCAATAACTCATACAACATACTTAGTTATCAATTGATATTTTATTTAAGTGAAGAATGTGTCGTGAGGGGAGAAATAAAAGTTTTGTGCTCACTTTGCTATTAACGTTTGCTACTAATAGATGAAAATACAATAAAAACTTTTACAGAGAAACATCATTTTTCATAGATGAATGGGAAAATAATGTAACTTTATATAGAGCTGCGTGGATAAATTCAATAACACAACACATTTTGTCTCCATTATTATCTTTCAAAACTGCCTACTAGCTTACTCATTTAATTCATTCGTTTTGTTCAGTCCCCATAAACTTCCTGAATAAATAAAAACCCTGTAGCAAGTAAATGAGTAATAAGCAGATGCTTAAATCCAACATAAATTTTATTAAAACATTTTTTGCGCTGCTATTTATTCCACGAATCTGACTTGAATTTTATATTAAATGCTCCATGCAAGTAATGAATACTTTCTCGTTTATTCGCATACATTTTATTTTCATCAGATCATTCTACTTGCATGTGACACACGTACAGTAATTTTATTCATTGAATTTTTCCAGTTCACTCTCGTTCTGCTTTCTTCAACTTTATTTAATTTAAGTCTGCTACTGCTGCGTTTGCACTTCACAGCAGCTTTTTATTCGTGCATTCAGGAAGAACTATAAAACTCAACTAACAAAAGTATAATTCACATTTTATGAGATAACTCGTAATATGTTAAAATCCATATTTCACTAAAATGATTGTTATGTTGTATGAGAATGATTGTGATGATGATTTATAGTCGAATTCCGAGTCATATTCTTTTTTGAAATTGCTGCTATTGCAGTAAGTGAGTAAAGTCAATGTCAACATTCACATTGTCTGTTCATTTTTTTCGATTAATCTTCATCTTTTCATTCACTCATCTGCAGAAGAGAGTATATTTTGATTCTATTGGATACTCAATTATGCTGCTTCCGAGTATCAAAATTATCTTCGTCTCCTTCTTCCGTATTTTTCACTTTATTGCACATTGAAAATGAACCGTGAAGAAAAAGCGATAAATGGAAAGAAAAATTTAAAATGATGAAATTTTCTGTTTGATTAGAAAATCTGAATACAAAAATACGTGTCTATGATAAATTACAAATCATAAATTGTTGCTCTCATTTGGATATGACATAAACTGACATAAATAATAAATAAGGATGAGAAAAAGAAAAATGTATTTACCCTTGGCTCTTATCAAAAGTGACCCCATGCTGATCAAATCAATAAGTATGGGAATTATTCATGATTCTGAACATCCGCCTTAGCGTCAAAATGTCCATTTTTACACAACAAATTCATAATCTTCTTTTCTGAAAGGAAGTAGATGTGAGCATACAAATACATTTTATAAAAGTGAGAGTAAGGACAGTTTGAAATTTTTTGATGTTGACAAATGTATCTTTTGCTCGTGTTTCAAATAAACATTCATTCAAACAAGGTTTGTCTTCTGTTTATATAAATTTATGTTCACGCCGAGATGATTTGATTTCGGTATCTATCGTGGTTTAATAACTGTGAAATATCATACTGGGAAGAAAATTTATTTCAATTAACATCTGAGATTGTTTATATCAATAAACATGTTTATTTTAAATATTTTGTAATTCAATAGAAAATTGATATTAAAAATTTTTCTCTTTTAATTTAAAAGATAAAACTAATTCCATGACAAATTTCTGCGAAAACTTTACTTATTGATTTTTCTTATTCTTTAAAAATCTCTTTAAAGATAGATTTTAACTGTCTAGCTGAAAACTGATTTTTGAAAAGCGTCACTTACGCACAAAATTTTCTAAAATTTGACTTTCTCGGTAAGTCATCGGCATGCCATTGGTTACTCGGGTTGGTGCTTCCAAAATCTTCAAATTCATTTTTTTAACTTTTAAAACTCAATTTATAAGAAAGGTAACTTATTATCATAGCAATATTTGAAAATATTGTAAAATATCAGGGAATATTTAAAGTAAAAAATAAAATTCGAATATTTGGATGAAAACAACTTGAGAAAGAATTACAAAACATGTAATTTCGAATGCCTCAATTCTTGCCAAAAAAAACTTTAATTTTCAATTCCTAATTTTAAGGCACTTGTTTATCAATACATTATTATGTCAAGAAAAAAATTTGTAAAAAGTTCTTCGTATAGTATTATCTTGGTAATGTTTCTCGATAGAAAAGAGTTTATTATAAGCTTTATTTCACATCGCTTCAGCTTTAAACTTAAATTATTTACTTGGTAGTATCAATCGGACCGTTAAAGGATTCCGAAAGTCCAGCGGCATGCAACAACGATTATTCAAAATCATTTGAAATTTCAAAAGTCTTTTAAAAGTTACATTAAAAAATCTAAATTTCTTATTCTTTAATTAATTGAATATCAATCTTTTATGAAGTAATAGATGTTGTTTTATTTATGAAACGTTTTATAATATTTCACTTTAAACTTTTAATAAATTAAATTTTCTCACCAAAATGATTTTCGAAAACGTGTTTTGTAAATTCGAAAATTTTTCTGAAAAGAGGTTGGAAAAAAATTAAAGTTAAAAAAACCAACGGTCAAAATTTCAAGTGAAACTACCAAGCGTATTATGATAAAGTTTAATATGTACAGAATTTTCTATTTGAGAAGAAAATAGTCATCAGAATTATTTATCATTTTCAAAAAGTATTCCTCGCAGAATCAATTAAAGGGCGAATCATTTTTTTCTATTTTGATTTATTTCCTTCATTTCTATTGTGAAATATGTAGGAAGAGGAAAAGTTTTAAAAGGGAAAAGTTTTTTGCAGAGGAAGACTTTTTGAAGCGCCTATTCGAACGGTATTGAAGCGTCAAATGGAAATTTATCTTTTCATGGATCGAGAAATTTTTCATTTCCTTCTAAGATATCTCATAAAAATATATTAGAAGTTCAAATAAATTGATTAAACATAAGTAGGTATTGTGGAGGCTAGAGGGATAGAGAGAATGGAAATTATTATTTGTTGTTTATGCATTCTCTATATAATTAAAAATACTTATGCTGCAAATAAATAAATAACTAGAAAAAAAGAGATTTTTCTTCTCTCATGCTTTTCATTATCTTTTATCATCAACAAAGTAAGCAGAGCATTATATTTCAGAGTATAACACTGATTAATACCAAGCATTAATTGTAAGATACTATTATTATGTAGTTAAATTTATTTTGGACAATAATGATAATAAACACGGTCACGAGCACAAAAAAGCTGTTGACAATGAGATTTAAAACCAGAAGAAGCAAGTTAATCTTCGTCTTTTTTCTTCTTTTAACATGACGATGACAACTTAATTTATAATGAACCAATTGTTGTTGCTTGTTTCGATGAGAAGAAGAAAACTGCCTCATTTTCGCTTGAAATGAAAATCGATAATTTGAAAATTATTTTATAGAAGTGAGATAAAACAAGAATTGACATGAACAATATATGCATTTGGTCATTGTGAATGGAATTTTGATTAAAATTATCACAGATTTGCTACATTATTCGACGAATTATAGAGCCTTTTTTCTCTATCTACCACTATTGTTGAGCAATTAGGACAAGCAAAAAGCGTGAAATAAACTTTTCTGACATTGCAATACTTTCGCATTGTGATCAAAAATTCAAGAAGAAGTAAAAATAGAACCTATTTATCTGTTTCGAGTAATCACACACATACTTACATAAAAGTTTCAGCTCGTACCAATTGATAAAAGGTTTATAACACATTAGATCCTTGAGAAATGGATGAAACGTGTTCAGCATACAACTGGAAGATTAAAAAAGTTGTATTTGCAGCATTTAATTTTCATGTGACGATAATTTTTATTAGATTAAATAATTTTTTCTCTATTGTAAAAATTAAAAGCATAAAAAGTGAAGTTGTTACTGTCTCTATCATAGCATTTAAAAATTAAATTATTTTATTGTCGTCAGATAATGTTCGTTTTCAGCAACAAAAGTAATATAAAATATAAGGGTTTTTATAACTTTCATTATCAAAAAACATTCACACATTCATAAAGTCCCTCATAATTATTTAAAAATATTTTTCCGAATTATAGTATCTGAAACAAAATGTACGTGTTGTCTGACTTTGTGTGAAATGGAGGTAAAAGTATTTTTATTGAGATGGTTTGTATCAAATAAATTTACCTTTTAAGCTGTAAATGTGTTGTGATTTGTTTTATTGCAAAGAACTTTGAAGAGGGTTGACAGAAAGCAGTAAGTAAAGCAGTTACTAAGAAATAAAGTTTTGGTTTTTAATCGCATGTTATAAATCTTTCTCAAAGGTAAAACTTGTATAAACCTACTTGTAAAGACATATCAGTAAGCCTTCATCCATCTCGATTTCATCACCTTGTTGTCATCAACATAAACAAGTTTTCTTTTTTTCTACTCTCGTAATCATAATTCTTTATCAAAATTTTAGCTCACAGTTACAAAAAATTCAAATTTTAATCTCTTGAATTTTTTCTTTTGTGTTCATTTGCGAAAGAAAGAGAAAAAGTTCATTCTTCCATGGAAAATAAAATTAAAAGTTGAAAAGTGCTTGGAGGGACAAAAAGGAAGGGCTTGTTATCACAATGATACCATCTGTTCATTTCTAAAAAAATGAACTGCTCAATTCATACATATTTTTCATGCTGACGCCCAGCTGATGCAAACTATCTATTTTTTTTAAAAATTCTTGTTGTGAGAGACTCGAATGAAGTGATATTTTCTGTATTTTTCGCTTCAATTTGTTTGCTACTATCATCAGATTTCTCTCTATTCTCACCTCTTATTGCAGGGGGAAAACCACTTGGAAGGAAATCAAAAGTGTGTCGGAAATTTCCGACTTATTGCCGACTTTTCTGAATTTTTTTCCGACTAAGTGGTTTTCCCCTTGAGCAAAACTGTGCGAGAGAAAATGTAATATGTTCTATGACTAATCGAATAGTAAATAAATCATTGAATTTTATAACATGGTCATTCTTGGAAATTATGAAAATTTTTTTTGGAAAAAAGTTCACTGTGCTTTAGTAGTTTCATTTAAAATTTTGGCTGTTAGATTTTTAATTTTAAACGTGTTTCACAATTCTTTTCGTAAATAAAAACAAAATAATTCAAATTCTAAACTGAAATAATGTGAAATAAAATCTCTATTATAATAATCTCTTTTATATCGAAAAACATTAATAAATAGCTAAATAATGCATCATGATGTTACTTAAGTTTTTTGTTAACAAACTTTTTTATTTTGAAAGATTTCGAATAATTGTAGTTGTATTCCGCCGGATAATGGTCAAACGAAAACTACCAAGTGATAACAAAAAAATGTTAATATCTTTTTTAAGTTTATTCAAAAGTTAAAACTTTTAAAACCATTTTTAGCAAATTTGAGCAAGTTATGTAAAATTTAAAATACAACAGAATCTTTTAAATGCTTGTTAACTAACAAATAATTCATTACTAAATTATTAAAATAATACAACCTTTTAAACAACTCAATATTAATTGTAGAATTTGGTACTGAATTAAATTTTCCATTTCAAAGTTATATAGAAACAAGATATAAAATGAAGGGCAAGAGGTGAGGGTAAATATACCTTTTTTGATATTCAAGTATTCTCTACACTGACGTGATGAAATTTTTATTACATTCTTATTTGTTTTTTTGGTCATTTTATGAAATTTTTCTATTTAATTTAAAAATATTTTTAGGACCAACTTGTAAGAGCTGATGGTAACTCGCACCTCTTTTGGCAAGAAAAATATTTACCATTGCTTATGGCTGAACTCACATAGGCAGTATTTATTTAACGCAGAAAAATTTTTAGAGCTATTAAGAAAGAGACTAGGAAAAAAATGAGATAAGAAGAGTTGGAAAATAAAAAAAAGACATACGCATTGAAAAAATTAAGTATGGCAAGTCATAACATTGAACATTGAGCATTCTGTCGAAATTAGAAAAGTTTTTAATAAAAACTTTTTATCTTTGTGTCATGTAAAAAGTACACGAACGTGATGGCGAACGTGAGTTTTCACCATATGGCGTATAAAAATTATAGCTTATAGCTTGTTCTTTTCTCTCCTACGCGTTTGCATGATATTGTTTTGTTCCGCTAGTGAGTATGTGCTAATTTGTAAACTTTCTTTGCTATTATCTTACTAAAATGAGCATTCCCCTCAATGTTTATGTATATACACATATTTATTCACAAACAATTAATTTCAATTACTCTCTTTTAAATGAAATTATGAAATAAACAACGCAGTAACAACAATATTATATAATGCAGAGTTGTTACAGGCGAATTTTTTATAGTTCACCTGTTTTGCTTTAATATTAATGCTTTGGGAAGTCAAAGCATAGAGTGGACAAAAACTTTTTTGTATCTTATTCTACATAACTTCACTTTTAAAACAAGGGTAAATTGAAATTTTGTAGTTAAGCCTCAGCTGAGTTATGTAATTTTAAGTGTTTGCCTCTCAGAAAACAGGCGAAAAATTAAAAATTTCGTGCAGGCGAATATTAAAATTGACATAAATCAGCTAAGACATAACCAAATAATTTCAAACTAGCCTTGTTTTAAAGGTGAAGTTATGTAGAATAAGCTACAAAAAAGTTTTTAACCATTCGAAGGTTTGATTTTTTGATACAGACAAAACAGGCGAAAAACAGGCGAACTCGCCTGTAACAACTCTGATATAATGTAATAAAGAAATAGTATGGAAAGAAATTTCAATTAATAAACGGAAAAGAATAATTTCCGCTCTGTTTATTTCCAACACAGCACAGAAAATTCAATTCATATTGATGATTTTTTATTTTATTGTTGTTGCTGCACATTTTTTTTATATTTTTAATGTTAGACAATGTCGAATACTGAAATTAGTTGAAAAACTGATCTCATGTCATCACGATGACAATAATAAAAATCTTCGTTTCAATTTTTATCGTGTCTGATTTGACCATCAATTTAGTGGGTGGAATATATTTTCCTTCGTCCTTCGACAATCAATCGTCAAATGTTCAAATTAATGAAACATTTTCGATAGATGTGACTAGAAATCAAACCGCAATTGCGACATTAACGAAAGAATTTATGCTAGAACAAAGATTGGCTGACGTAATTGTTGTTTGCAATTATTCTTTATTTTTTTTTAATTAAAAAACTTGTGTATGTGTTTAGATAGAACGACGACTATCTTCAGTTGAACAGCCGGTCTGGAAAATCGTAATGTCATCATGGGAAAAAGCATGGGATAGATGTACCGAAGAGGGTTTCTGTCGGTAATGGCAAGAAAAAGCTTTCATTGCAATAAATTAAAAAAATTTTTCATTTATTTTCTTCTCATCCCACAAGCTGTACGCCTGCCATCAAGCAAATAAGTTGCTTCCGTCTCGGTTTAAAGAGCATTCCAGCCACTCAATCAATCCCAAATGACATCAATCACATGTGAGATTGATTGTATTTCAATCATCTTTTTACTCGTTGACTTTTGCTGTGTTTGAAATTACATTTTCACGATATTTACTCTTTTATTTCTTCCTTTTCTTCTTTTCATCTTGTCAGCGACCTCTCATTCAATCACTTGAAAACTTTACACAAAGACAGTTTTCGCACTCTGACACATTTAACATTATTGGATCTCTCAAGAAACCGATTAGAGTTCTTACCGAATGATTTATTGCTTGATTTGGATTCACTCTCAAACTTGTAAGTATCGTTTAAGTAGTTTTTTTTTCTTTAATGCACCTTACTTCTTTCTTTCCACATTGAGCATTCCATATGTGCGTATTCATATATGTAGGTTGACAAGCATTATGTGCTGTTTGGAATGTATTGAATGAGTGTGTAAAATATGTCAATTTGAGCTTATTCAGAACGTAAAATTGATGATTGGTTTCGGTCTGTCGTTACCATGTGGCTTATTAAAAGCAATTAATTTATAAACCATTTTTTAAGCTTTCGGTTTCGGTCTATCATCACACACATGGGGTAGTCGTCGACCAATCCATTTTATTTTAGTGTGAGGGAAAAAAAGTTTTCGAAAAATAGAAAATGGGTCGAGACAGGTCATGCGGACAACAATTTATCATGAACTTATTCATTACATCCGTTGTTCACTTACTTTCGGTTTTACTTGTGGATTAAAAAGTGTTGTTGAGGTTACAAGGAGCAGAAAATGGGAAAAAATGACACTTTGTTGACACGACCTTAATTTTTTTAAAGAATTTATTTACTATTGTGATCTGATAAAAAAAGCATCTAGGATATTTTTCTTATTATGATGCAAAAAAAAAAGATTTAAGATTTTAACATAGGGTTTCTGAAAAACGGCATTTTCAGAAAACGGCCGTTTTCCGTTTTTAGGCTCAAAAAACGGCCGTTCCGTCCCGTTTTCCGTTTTTCGAATAGCAAATTTTCTTAGTATTTTTGAATTTTTTTGGCTATTTGAAAATGTTTTGCTGCTGCTAAATATAG
>JACWBX010001882.1:1835-13296 GCA_014622435.1 Polypedilum pembai | reverse complement strand
TTTCAGAAAGGTTCAATGAAGTATTTAAATATTTCAACATTTTGTTAAATTTAATTCGAAATTGTCTTTGAGACTTCCTTTTAAAACATTCATTTCAGGAAGCACCTGTTTAGCATGGGTCTCACTGATACTACCCTATGCTCCAGTTGTGACGCAGATGAAGTTAAATAATGCACTACAAAGTAGCATGTTAACTCTTTTCTACACTATTCCAGTTTTGAGGAATTAACAAAAATATGTGCGTCTCTGACAGTAAAAATTTTTTTATCTTGCCAAAGTCTATATTTATTATTCGTGAAAGACTATCTTTGAGTTAAGCAATATTTTCGCTACCTACCTAGTTAAATACGAGACTGTTTTTGTAAAAAAAAATTTTTTTTTGCTCTTGGTTTTTTGAAATAAAATCGTTTTATTATTTTTTTCATTCATTAAATGCTTTGTTTAAGCTCGCTTTTTTAAATAAAAAGATTATATGCAACAATATATAAAAAAGTAACATTTCTTTAATGCATTCCATTGCAAAATATTTCTATTAAACATGATATATAAAAGAAGTTATTTATAAATGGTAATAATAATGTACCACATGCATGTCCACTTTTGTCCATTGCCAACAGCAGCTGATGCAACATAAACAATCTTTCTTGAATATTTATTTGAACAATATGCAGAAGCTACTCCTTTACATGCACGGCATTAATGGTATTAGTAATGTTGTTTGTGGTGATAATATCCTCATTATACATAAACTTAGATATACACTTGCAATAATGTTGAAAACTGAGCAACACTCAACCATCAGTTTTAAATTAAAAATTTTAAATATCACACATACATACACATACTATTGAACCGGAAAAAAGCTCGATCATATAAAAGGTTGAATTGTTTGACCAAAATGTATCATTCAGTTAGTAGAATTCAATTTGTTATTTTCAACACAGACCTTTTAAACAAAAACAATTTATTAAAAATGTTCAAATTGGTGGTGTTGTCATGCTTGTTCTCCGCTGCTTTTGCCGGAATCATCTCAGCTCCAGCTACGATCGCTCAAGTTAAAACCATTGTTGAACCACACTCAACGATTGTAGAGACTCCAACAATCAACCATGTTGGTACAGCATACAAAAACATCCCAACTGGTGTTTCACATCACAGTTCATCAGTTGTTCATTCAGCTGCTAATATTGTAGAACCTATTTACGCTCATGGTGTCCAAAAATCAGTTATTTCAACTCCAATTGTGAAAAAAGTCGTCGAGCACGTTCCAGCTGTTGTTCCAGTTGCAAAGGTTTATGCTCACGAGCCAGTTATTGCCAAGACAGTTATTGCTGAACCCTCACATGTCGCAGCTCCAATCAAGACTCTCTCATACGCTGCTGCTCCAGCTGTTTCATACCATGATAGCTATGCTCACGCTGCTCCATTAGCATACTCATCAGCTATCTATGCACCAAAAGCTGTTAGCTACTCACTTCCAGCGTCATACGCTCACCATTGGTAAACTTGTCATTGATCGAACCGTCCAAACGTTCATTTATTTTCTATTGTTCATATTCGTAAGCAAATGTGATGAAAGAATTTGATGAAAAATTAGAAAATAAATTTAATAACAAATTGTATAAGTTTTTGTCTACATTCTGTTAATTTAATTTTCCGTTGCATTTCGCCGATTTTCAAAGATTTTTGAAGAAAAAAGTATAAATTCGTAATTAGTGTATCGTATCGGAATTTCGTACACTATCGAATTTTCGTACACTTTTTGTTTACATTTGTCAAAAATTATAATATAATCTTTTAGAAATACTTTAACACAGCATGAAATTCATTACTAGATTTGTATTATCATCGCAATTATTATAAAGTGACCTATTTTGAATTAAACTTGACTATTTTAGCAGAATTCAGAAAATTGTATTTAACAATCGTACGAATTGATTTTTTCAAAATTTTTTGCACTTTTTCTACTTTCGTACATTGTTGAATTTCCACTTATTTACTGATTCAAAATTTGAATTTTCCTATCGAGAATATTCTCGAGAATTCTCGATCGAGAATGAGACTATAAAAATAGTAAAAAAACTTTTTTAAAAACTGTCTCTTTTTTCTAGTGTTGGGCAAATATTCGAATATATTCGAATGTGTGCGCATATTCAAAAAAAATATTCGAATATATTCGAATATATGTGCGCATATGCAATTTACAAAACTAGAAAAATACGTTAAAAATCACTTTGCAAAATTGTTGATTTTATTTTAAAACAAGATCATTCTCTCAATATTCTGATTATTCATCATATTTATTACATATTCATTGAAAAACAAAGCTTATCTGATAGTATTTTGCTCAGAATTAAAGATAAATCAACAATTTTAAAATGGACATTTTTGTAAACAATCACAAATCAAATAATGATCAAAAGTCATTATAAAGCTTCTATTAACTGGTCAAGATTTAATATTTACATTCTTTAGACTATGATATAGCTCTTGTTACTAATATAGACTTTGTGACCGCTTAATTAATAAGTATCAAGCAATAATTTTATTTCATTGCCAGATTTTAAAGAAATAAACACAAATATACATTTTTACGTTCTAAATCAAGATTAATCTTGAATATCCATGCTCATATAGATAAGAAACCATTTTTTTCATGTTTTAGAACAATTTATTAGTAACTATGAACATGATTTGGACAAATTCTCTATGAATAATGACAAATTTTTCTATCACTTTTTCTTTACTAAACCAAAGAATAATATACTAATAAAGGAGGATCTTTTGTTGGAAATGAACATAAAACTTGTAAATAAACAGCTTCCATTTTAAATGAATCCTTTTAAAAAGCTCAAAGTAATAAATAAAACTTGTTATCATTTAGAATCGCCATCTTGAATTTTGTTAGTAATTATTTCAAAACCATTTAACAATACACTGAGTTTACATGTTAGTATCATTTTCTTGGTTGCGAACTATATTAGTGATGAGTTTCTTCAAGATTCATTGAGTATTCAAAGAAATAACAATTGAAAATATAGTGTTTTTTAACGTATTTTTCTGATTTCGTAAAATGCATATGCGCACATATATTCGAATATATTCGAATAAATATTCGAATATTTATATGCGCATATATTCGAATATGAATTTTACCCAACCCTACCTTTTTCTCAAATTTGAAAGAATTGCCAAAAAGAGCTTATGAATTAAACTTTTAATAAATTTAACCTTATCAAAATTTATTTTAATGTGTTCATATTGCTTTGTGCAGTTTAAAAAATCTTATTTTTTGACGAAACTTTTTGTTATAGAATATCTTTCTTTAGATCAAAACTGTTAAATTTTGTTATGCTTTTTTAAGCAAAATATTTCTTACAAAATTTTAGTAAAATGCTTTAAAATTAAATAATTAACTTTTCATCATTTAAGAAGTAAAAATGAAACACTCTTAGTGAATATTTTATAGAGAATTCAAAATTTACAAGTAAAAAAAAATTTTTAAATGTTTTTTTAAGTGTTAAAAAGTAAAAATTCATTTGAAAATGAACTAAAATGTTCGTTCTATCGACAAAACTACAGAATTTATGATTTCTGAACAAGTTCAAAATTTTGAAATTGAAATATTTTTTGTTAATTACTATAATAAAATCATATAAATTTTAATAATCTTCCTAAGCAAGCAAAAAATATTTTTTTAAATTTGGTTTTAGGGACATTTTTGTGAATTTTGCCCAATTTTCATACAAAATATAAATCGAGAAATCTCGAGAATTCTCATTCTCGTTCTCGTTCTCGAGAATAGGAAAAAGCCTAATTCAAATGTCATTTTCTGATTCGTTTCAACAAATAAAATGTTTATTTATTCATTTAAAAGCTTTCCAGAATTTATTCACTATCTTAGAAAGCCAAAATTAGCAAATCAAAAATATATTTTAATTTCGTAAATTTAGAAAAACATCAAATTCAAAATTTGAAATCTAATTTTTCATTTCTTTATGCAGTTTCATGCATTTGTATTCATTCTATAGGCATCAGTATGACAGCAAAGATGTAAAATTATTAAGCAAAAGGAGTTTAATAGCTTCATTTTAATTTTAGAAATTAAAAATTTTAGTGTACGAAATTAAAATACATTCACTTTTAGCATGATAACTTGAAAATTAATCCATTATTTGTTATGTATCTATGTTATAATGATAGATTATTTAAATATCTTTAATTTAAAATCAAAATCTTTAGGCTAATTCACGAATTAAAAGAGAAATTAATATTTTAGTTTTTTAACAAACGAAAAGTGTACGAAAATTCGATACGATACCCAAATCGTAGAAAAACGAAGTTTTTAATATGTTTTTGCAGTTTCTCATAGGTTTTCAAAGAAAAACGAATAACCACGTAGAAAAACGCAGCTTTTTACATTTTGTCATTATAACCAATTAAGAATTGTTTTTACATTGAACTGTATGCTTTTATCAATTGCTACCATTCACGTGACGTAAGATATAAAAGATTTCCGTGAAACTCTTAATGGTTTTCGAGTATTAACAAAAACAACTTCCTATGAGAAAAAATTTTAAAATTTTAGATGGCGCACGGTGGGCTAAAACGCGAAAAAAACGGCATTAATTCATATAATATGACTTTTCAACTATATTAAGTGTTATATATCAAGCAATTAGCAAGTAGAGCATCCTAAAACTGAGCTAATGAGTTGCTCAAATTTCTTATTGTTTCAAAAAAATTTAAAATTACAAGTCTTTTGATCTATCTCAATTCATATTGTATATATCAATGAAAACATCATGAAAGAAGCTTCCTTACAGTCGATTACTTATGCCAAAATAATAAGCAAAATAAAAAAAATAATCATTTCAAAATTGCAAAATTTTTCAGAAAAAAATCGCTCAGACAAAAAAGTTGCCCAGATTTGTCCAAAAATCTAACAACATGGCAATAAACTTTGTTTCATCTATTATTAACTGGCAAAATATCACTTGCGACTTTTTGCGATTAGTGGAGAAATTCACATTCGAACTTCAGTAATTTTTTTGAAAATTTCAATGATTTTCTTCACATTTATCTAGCAAAACTCTTTAATTCTACTATTTGATCCCTCGAATTGATCATTAATATCATATGCATTCTAGATGTATGCAATTTATGGTAGGAATCTTGAAAAATTTGAAAATATTTCAAAATGGCGAATTTTTCTATTAAATTTTTGTTTACGGGCAAGAATAAAAAAATAAGGAATTTCGCTCAATTTTTGCTCACTTTTCTAATCATTACATAATGATTTATAAGCTTCATTGAATAATAACCAATCATTCTGTATTTGATTCGTAAGCTGAGATGCTTTAGTCTAAGTTACGTTTTTTCAACTGGTCATAACTTTTTATCAAATTAATGTAGTACTAATAAGTACTACAGAATGGCATATTAACTTCTGCTAAACGTTGTGTCAGTTTAGAGAAAAATGCATGACAAACAACGTTACTGACGTAAAAATTTTTTTTTTGATTCTTGCCCTTACAAATTTTCATTTTCTGATTTCTCTTTTTATTTGCAAAATTATTTCAAGAATGAATGTGTTAACGAATCTATAGAGTATATTTTGTAATTATATGTAAATAGAACATAGAATAAATTGTTTTCAAAGGAAATTTCAAATCAAATTTTTCATTGAATCTTCCTAAAAACGAGTTTAATATTACTTAAATAACAATATTAGTACTAAAATAGAAGAAATTTATGCAAAAAATGACTAAATAGAATTAATGCCGTTTTTTTCATCAATTTTATAAAAAAGTATCAATCTTGGTGAATTCTGAATAACAACGTTATTAACAAACTTGTCACTAACAAGTGTTAGGCGAAGTGTTTTTGTTTCCTTATAAATTTTAAGATTTTCAATCATTCATTTCACGTTTATATACCAAATAAATAATAGTATGATTTTAGATGTTGATTATTTATCACGTTATAAGCAAAATATGAAAGATTGAAATCAATTTAAACAGGAGAAATGAAACAGAACTTTTGAATTTTAAATAAACATAGAAATCGTAATTGCATACCCCAAGAATATCGAAACGATTTCGATATTCTTCGCTTTACGAATGAAACCACCAAGGAAGGGCGTCGAGATTGATCTACTTGTTTCCTCAAGTGTGGGCAAATTTTTAATTTTGAAAAATCGAGATCGGGATTTTTAAAAACCCTAATCTTGAACTGATCTCAAAAGGTGAACAACAATTTCTATTTGTATGCAGCCATTCTTGAATTTGCTTGAAAATTACCTGCTTTGAATTAATTATTATTTTCTTCTTTCGCCTCATTTTTCGATACTAAATCATTGCAGAAGATTACTCAAATACTATATAAATAAATGACTTATTTTCATAAATGTTTCTTTAAAAAATTGCTGCAAAAATTGACGAAATTGAATATTTTACAGTTTCACAATTTTGTGTCATCTTCAATTATGCGCAATTCGCTTATAGAAAAAATTCAAATATATTGCAGTATGATATTACGTTAATTTGTCATTTATTCATCTTGTACGATTAGTAAATGCTTGTGTAGTAATGAAAATATAAACTTTTCGTTCATATGTAAGTTCATAAGAATAAAAGATAGGGTAAATGAACCTAATTATTGATCGTTTTTAAAAACTTTTGTTTCAAATTACTATTATTTTTCAACAATTCTTTAACCAATTACGATCCTGTTTCTTTAATTTGGCTAAATTTTGATTTTTGACAAACGTAACTTATTAATAAAATTTTTCGATGATTTTTTCTACGATGATACAAATATTTTAGATCCGAGCCAGTACATGCCTGTCAAAGGCAGTTTATGATAATCCGGCATAATGTTGATCAAAAAGTTCCAAAATATCATAAAACATAAAAACATGTCAAAAGTGATTTTTAGGATATAATATCCTAGTACATGCACTTCGAATCTACTATGAACAGTTTTGTGCAGTATTAAAGCGATTTGAATGATTTCAAAAAAGCGATTTTGTCAAAATAGAAAATGTTTATTTTTAATTTGGAGCATTTTCAGTTTAACTTCTCGTCTATGCAGCCACCTAATTAGTATATATAAAATCAAATCGAACTCGATCTACAAGATTGCAAAACTGGCAATTGTCAAGAATATAATAAAATAATGAAGTACATTTTAAATTTTTGACTACAAAATTTCAGCCATTTTTATTCTTTGTTTAAATATTTTCATAAAATGATTATCCTTTACTCCAAAATAAATATATTGAACAAAAGCTGTAACAAAATCAATATTAATTGATATCGATAAATTGATCGATATTTTTAAGGGCAAGAACAAAAAAATAAGGAATTTTGCTCAATTTTTGCTCACTTTTTCTATTTTATAAATTGGTTTTATCAATCATTACATAATGATTTATCAGCTTCATTGAATAATAAGCAATCATTCTGTATTTGATTCGTAAGCTATGAGGCTTTAGTTTTAGTAAAATCGACAAAAAACCAAATTTCTGATTGTTGCTCATTGAATTGTTTACTAAAAAATTGTTTGTTAGCTCAAAAATTTCACAAATTTCTGAAAAATTTTGTGAAAATTGATGCTTTAAAAGTGCAGTTCATAGTCAAACAACTATACACAAAGTTAAATCAGTTACCGATCTTTTGTATCGAGTTATATTTGTATTGAAAATCAAATAATTTCGATGCGAATATTTATGATGAAAGTTTCATCATTATTTGCAATATTTTGCTTCATTTTGTGTTAAAATAAGTTTTTAGCAGTAAAGTAGGATGTTTAAACTCATTACTAATTATTAATTAAGCTTTCAGCAAGTTATTCTTCAATACTACAATACAAACAAATCTTAAACAATTTAGGTCAATTTTTCGAAATGAAAACAATTTCAAAACAAAACAAATTATACTTTAAATTGTTTATTTGAGCTTTATCTATTCATTAGTGGAACTTTAAAGCAGATTGATTAGGATATGACAGAGAAATCAATGGTTTTATACTGAGCAAAATCGATGCAAAATAGGGTTTTCCCTTTTTTTTACGTCAGTAACGTTGTTTCAACTGGCCATAACTTTTATTCAAAAGCAGCTATCTTCAATGTTAATATCTTAAATTGTAGTACTAATTAGTACTACAGAATAGCATATTAACTTCTGCTCTACATTGTTCCAGTTTAGAGAAAAATGCATCACAAACAACGTTACTGACTTAAAATTTTTTTTTTGTTTTTGCCCTTAAGAGAAATAACATACTTTTTACCATTAATTTTTGAGAAATAGATGAAAAACAAAAGGGACATAATCGATTGTCCACTGACTATAAAACAAGAAATCTCAATCTAAAAATTCGCCAACGAACGTATACAGAAGAATTGAATTACCTTTTGTAGTTAAAATCAATGGCAATGCATGATGGTCCCGTCATGATGTTGATCAAAAAGTTGTCAAATCAAATGAAACTAAAAGAAAACATGTCAGAAGTGGTTGCTTATACATAATATCCTAGTACATGTACTCCAGGCACTAAAGCTTGAACTGCACAGTGATCTTTATGACAAAAAAATGTTTATTATTTCAAAAAATGCTCATATCGTATAATTCAATGATTTATACACTATTCGATTCACCATGAATTCTACTATGCTTCCTCTCGTACGATTTTGCTTTTTATAACTGCTTTCACAATAAATAATTGTCTTAAAAATCAGACATTTTTTGTTTACATTTTCAGTTAAATTTTTATGCTTCAATTTTTCAGCACAGAACTGATTATTCGTTGAATGCTGTATATCAATAGAAAGGTTAAAATATAGACTTTCTTTTAATGTATATGTGATTGTGACTATAGTGCATTTAATCAGTTTTTAAGTGTTCGCCATTTTTTGTAAAATTCAATAGTTTTGAATATGTTTTTGTTTCAATTACAGAGGTTTACATCGGAAACTTACACGCAGAATGATAAATCAAATCACTATTAACTAATTGACAGTGACAAATCCACAGACTTTAACAGACTTAGCTTGCAATTCGCGATTAAAAAATTTGAAATATTCCTTATAATTTTGTATTTTTCCGTATATTTTTCCTCAAACTCGTTTTCAAAATTTGGCATAACGTACATTTGTAATCTAAATATGTTCACTAATACATTCAAGAGATTACTCAACATTTAAAAAAATTAATAATGGACATTTTTTGGTCAAAAAGATCACTGTGAACTGTGGAAAATTTCTCAACTCTCTACTATACTTGTCACCAACAAGTGTTAGGTGAAAATATTTGAAATATATCGCCAAATATTTTGATCTATCATGACAAAAATGCGCTATAATCTTCGACTAACAGGGCGTCGAGATTGAACTACTTGTTACTATTGATCAAATGAGTGAATAGAACGTTAAAACTTTGAGTTTGAATGAAGTAAGAAAAAAAGGACCATATTTAAGGAAACTCCCTAGTACAAAATCAAACTTTTTGATTCTTTTTCTTTTATATTATTGTAATAAGTCAATAAAATCGTAGTTTTTTAGAGAAGTTGCGGGCTAATCGACAACTTGGAACAGAACGTTTCATTGAATTATTTCTGAAATATTTCATATCTATATTAATAAATAAAACAAAATTGTTCTTTCAAATAATTTGTCATATTAAATTTATTTTCTAATCTTTCAAAAAAAATATTAATATCATCACATATTGAACAATAGAAAATACATGCTTGAGCCCTTTCACTATCATAGATGATCATGAATAAATTTACCAGTGATGAGCATATGATGCTGGCAATGATGAGTATGCTAATGGAGCAGCGTGAGCATAGCTATCATGGTATGAAACAGCTGGAGCAGCAGCGTATGAGAGAGTTTTGACTGGAGCTGCGACATATGAGGGTTCAGCAATAACTGTCTTGGCAATAACTGGCTCGTGAGCATAAACCTTTGCAACTGGAACAACAGCTGGAACGTGCTCGACAACTTGCTTGACAACTGGGGTTGAAACAACAGTCTTCTGAACGCCATGAGCAATGATAGGTTCAGCAATAGTTTTGCTATGGTATTGTGTTTGGCTCTGGTATGAGTGAGCAGTTGGGATGCTTTTTACAACTGTACCGACATGGTTGATTGTTGGAGTCTCTACAATTGTTGAGTGTGGTTCAACAATGGTTTTTTCCAATGCAATTGTAGCTGGAGCTGAGATGATTCCGGCGAAAGCAGCGGAGAACAAGCATGACAACACCACCAATTTGAACATTTTTAATAAATTGTTTTTGTTTAAAAGGTCTGTGTTGAATATAACAAATTGAATTCTACTAACTGAATGATACACTTTCAGCCGAAATAATATCTTTTTATACCAAAAGGTACATATTCAACAGGCGCTAGTCACTAGATTCACATATCACACTCAAATATCCCTCCAAAAATACATTTCTATATACTTACATATTTGTGTATTTTACGACAATAATATGATGATGACGATAATTTTTATTTATAAATAAATATAACGGCAACTAACAAACATTTTTCACTAACAGTGTATGTATGTCTTATTATACTTGTAAATGTAAGAGAAGGAAAATAGTGAGCAAAGTGACCATGAATGCATACAAGAAAAATAGTATACTTGTTGCTCACTTATTTGTTTATTTTTTCTCTCAATAAAGACAAACGGCACATGCCATTCATAATCGTGCAAACGTTAGTAGTTGAACACCCGTAGCCATTGAAATGAAGCAAGAGATACATTTTAGTACAACTCTTATTGTTCCTGGTTCCAGCATTCTTCTTATTATTCTCCAAGCCATTGCAAACCGGTTTACTGAATCATACAATTTAATGAATATAGAGCTTTATTGAGACAGAATTACTTAATACATATATTCATATTATTAAAGCCTTAATTTAAAACCTATCACGTATAACGAAATTATTAATTAGGAAGAAAAACATGCTTAGGGCGAATGTTTCTAATTTTTGGCCACTTTTCGTAAAAATAAAATAAAACACAACACTGTTCTTTTGATTTTTATTCTGATTAAAAACCTTAAAGTTCAATAGTGGCATCTTTCATTTAACTCATAGCTAGCGACTCATGGATAAACAGTTTTATCACAATTCAGCAAGTTTTAACCAGAGTTGTTATCGTCAATCGTCGAAAAAAATGGAATTTTTGAAAAAGAGTTTTAAAAATCTGTTCTCTATGTTTTTGGCTTTAGTATAATTAATAAATTATAGAAAAAATGTTTTTTTCAAAATTTTTCAACATTTAAAAATTCAGAACTCCTGAACCGTTTGTCATAAAAATTTGGTAAACCACTCATTAAAAAGATAATTTTAAGAGCTTTCTAACGATATATGATATTTGGAATAAATTTCTAACATACGGTCACCATAGCACCATTTTTAATGCCTCCTTGCTTTTTAATG
>JACWBX010001881.1:0-12470 GCA_014622435.1 Polypedilum pembai | reverse complement strand
TAATATCTCGAATAATGCAATAAGTGACAGCTTTCTAACTAAGCGTCGCCGTGATAACTCGACAGCACAAATCGAACACGAGATTTCGCGCCTCACCGAACAGCCAGCCGAACAGCCAGCCAGCCAAAGTGAACTTATAAGCTGCATTTTCTATACAAAAATGCGCTAACAATCGTCAAACTAGTGTGTGTATGTGAGAGAGAGAGAGAGAGAAAATTTAAACTGCATGCTACTACTACTTGCAATTCAAGAAGGTCTCTCAAACATAAATACATATTTTATATATTCTTCTCCTCTGTGAAGCTGCTGCTGATGACGATGATAATGATGAATAAAGAAGGAGCAAAAAAGAAATAAAACTCTACATTCCTTTTCTCTGTGTCTTCTTACACTCTTATTTAGCTTCTTTTTATTATTATGCTTTTAAAAAGATATAGAAGAAGGTTTTCCTCTTCTACTCTCATCACTTACTCACTTCTTAAGAAAAAATAAATTGAAGAATAAAGATAATAATATGATAAAGAGTGAAAAGAAAAAAAGAAAATGTTGATTAATTTTTTTCCATTACTGTCTTCGTATAGAAAAATCAATAATTTTAAGTTATACTTTTCTCCCTTATTCTTCTATTGTTCTTTTAAGCGAAATTTATTTTTCGATTTTAGTTTTTGCTCTTCTTCTTTTGCATGACGATAATTTTATGGCAAAATGATCAATCACAATTCTTTTTATTTCTTCTTTTCAAATATACTTAATAATCATAAATAATAAGAAGAAAAACTTGACAGCATAGTGATATATCTTGAAGATGCGAAAAATTTAAAATTGAAGTCAAGAAATTTCGACTGCTGGGTGCATTTATCGAAAAAGAAATAAATATTTGTTTATTCATTCATCTCATTTAAATTCAAGTATTTCATGGCGAAGAAAAGGTTGAGCGAGATAGAATAAATTTAAAGTATCAGTATGGAAGATTTTTAGGGTTAAAAGCTCATTAAAAGTTTCTGCAATAACTTATCTCTCTTGTCGCATCCCTTTCTCTATAACTCTCTTTTGAAAAAGGACCTCGTTGCTATATTTATATATACGATGATTTAAAAATTCCAATCATTCATCATATGTACGGTAACCACAAGACAGAGACTCCGATTAATTGGTCAGTAAGAATAAAATCAGACAAGATATTAATCAATTGAAAAGTGACATAAAAAGGATTCACATAAGACACTCTAAAAGAGTGATTTAAATCCTGGTTAATCCATTAATTTGGCTAAATCTTAAATTTTAAAAAGCGTAACTTATTAACATGAAAAAAGATATTTTAATCATAAAACTGTTTAGTTATTCATCATTCAATAAGAATATTGGGTTAATCAGTGAAAAATTGAAAGTTTTCTATAAAAAACAAGTAAAAAAGAATTACAAAACGCAATTTTTCGAATTTCGCTCATTCGTGGAATTGTCTAATAGACGCAACACGGTATAAGCTTTTTACAAATTTTCTGATATTTTAACTGCCATTTTTTCTATCTGGACTAGCTAAGGAAAAACATACACTTAACTATTTATTGAAATATATTAATTAAATCAAAAAAGCTATTAATACATAAACAACAGTGAGCAAATTAATTAATTAAATTATCGATTAATTTTTACTTTCATTTATTTAAGTGAGTGAGTAATAAATTGATATAATAATTTTAGCTGCTATAGCTACAAACAAACTCTCTCTTTTGCACACACACAAATTAATTCACAAATTAACTGAATGAGTTTTGTTTAATTTAAATAATTAGATGAGAACTGATGATTAAGAAGAAAAATTGAACAATAATTTATCCTATGCTCTTCTATCCTTCTAACTCTCTTTCTCTCTTACTTGCAATATTTTCATCATCGCATAGATATGTAATATACAAAAGACCGGAAAATTGGAGTAAAAAAGAATACAAAAGAAAACACATTAACGCTACTTTAATTCTATAAAAATTCAAACAAAGATGCTCTCTACATAAAAAGAAATATAAACTAATCCCAAATGAAAATGAAAAAAAATACTAATAATAGTAATAAAGTCTATTGATAATGGTAAGCAATAAGCGACTCATACAATCTTCCTTCTCTATACTCAACACACATACAAAAAATAAAAATATATATATGAAGCATATTATACATTTCGCTTTTCTTTCAATTTATTTTTTGTTACATTTTTTTCGCTTGTTCGCGAAGAAAATAGAAAGATGAAAAAGATTTAAGCAAAAGCATTATATCAACCAGGCTCAAGAATGAGAAATAAGGAAGAAAAAAATTATATTTTTCGTTGTTTGTTTGTTTGAAGTTTTATTTTATCTTAATTCCACATTTTTTATACTATGTACGGTATTAATGTCATCATTTTTCTCTCTATCTGTTGTTGGAATTCAAAACAATCTTTCTTACTTCCTATTATATATATACACAAAAAAGGACACACACAAATATACACACAATACAAATGGCAATGTTAAGAAAGCAAAAAACATAAAAAGAAAAAAGAGTTTTAAAAGAAAAGGTAAGTGCGATAAATTATTGTTTTGGAGACAATCTGGGGAGTGGAATCTTGGACTGATTGATTATATTTGAAAGTGTTGAAATTGTCAAGGCAGTTAAAAGTAAACAACAAAGAGAGAAAGCAAAACGAAGGAAATTTAAAAATATTGATCAGCAGCTATTTCTTCTTGCAAAAACTAAACAAACTTTTAAAATAAAGAAAAAGAGAATTGACCATAATAATATTTCACTTTGACACTAACAAACAGTCATCAAGCTTCCACTTCTATACAGATAGAGACAATTAGAGGCGAGAAATAAAATGAAAAAAATATCAATCACTTGACTCTTATGAATGATTTTTACTTTTTATTCACATTTCTAAAAGCTCGTAAATGAAAAAGAAAAAAATAAAGTGAAATTATCGATAGATCGATGAAATGCTTCCTTGCTATACTCAAATAATGTGATACTTATATCAAAAAAAATATTTAAACAAAAAAGAAAGAAAAACTAATGAGAAATATTTAAAAACTGTTTCTTAGTTTCACAAAATAAAAAGAAAAAAAACTTTTTCAATCTTTAATTTAACTCTCGATTATGATTTCGTATCGTATTTTACCATTAATCGAAAATGATGATTGCCACACAATTTCATAAGAAATTAAATTATATACATATACTTACTTATCTACTTCTTTTTAAAAGATGTCAAAATGAAAGAAAAATTCATTGCAAATGAGGTGAGAAGTAAAGAACGATGATAATGATGAGAAGAAAACTTTAAGTTGATGAAAAATAATGAGAAAATAAGAAATTATACACATATATGTATTTACTATTGAAAAGATATGATGATAAAACATTTAAAAGAAAAGTCAGACAGTTGAAGGCGAAAATAATTAAAAGTTTAAGACAATGAAATTTAGATGAAAAAATTAAGGTTAAATGATGAAATTAATTAATTGATAAGTTGCATTTTACTGAAAAAATGAAAATAAATTTAAGAGAAATTAAAAATGATGAAAAAGAATTTTAGACATTTAGATGAAAAAAACTTAAAAGAAGATGAAAAGATGAAAAAGTAGTTAGGATCTTATACACATATTGTAGAGTTAGAATATTATACATCTAAATATATATTTGATATTACAAGATATTGAGTGATAATTTTCAAAAATATATGAAAAAAAATGAAAATAAAAACTAAAATTTTTGGATGAAAATTTTGTGAAATATACATTTCTTGAGGGAAAACCTTTATTAAAAATAAAATGAACAACACATACAACTACTACACAAAAATGAATAAATAAAAAAAGTTAAATTGTGGTAAAATCTATAAATGAATTATATAAAAACATGTGAAAATTATTTCAACCATTTTTGTATTTATTTATAATTTTTTCATAATAATTTTTTTCACCTTTTATTCAAAGAATATTTAATATATATATGAAAAAAATGCGTGAATATAATGTGGCGTGAAAATATAATTGTTTGAGAGAAAGAAAATCGATATACACACAGAAAACTGCTACTGCTGCTCTATTCCGGACTTAAAAATATTATTATATATAAGTACATATTCTATATAAGAGGCTTTATGGAGAGAATTTGGGCATGATTGTAGTGATGTGTAAGTGAAAGAAGCTAGAACGAAAGCAAAAAGCACGAAGAATGTGGAGAAAATAACCGCCAAATAACACTATTAAAAGAATTTTTCTACTTGAATAATGAAAATGTTATGCATACAACTTGCGTTCCATGGTATATAATTAATTTCATTCATTCATATTATATTAAAATATACATATACATACGATATATGAGATATTATTATAAGTAAACTTTGAGTATTTAAGTGGGTTAATGATGGTAATAATGCAATGATAGTGCAATTTGTAGTGATCTCGAAATTGAATATGATTTCATTTCATGGTTTCTCTCTTTGGCAAAAATGAATATATTATTAAAGACTACTCCCATTTCAATATTATTGTTGATTATCAGACCATCATTTATGTTCATGCTCTTTTAATATTAATTTTCGATTAATCAGAGCAATTTTATATATTATTGTAATGACTTGAATTTTCTAAGATGGACAAAAAATTTTACCTAAAATAAGACAGTATTTTACTCTTATTTAAGATTAGTCTCAATTATTCGATACAATCTCTATTTGAATTCTATAAATATATATAAAATATCTATAAATTCGTGGTTGATTGAGTTTTAAAAATCTATTTTAGAGACAGAAACAAATTTTTATTGCTTCATAATTAAAATCATAACCATTATAAAAACAAATAAAAGCGAGTGGGAGAAGTATACGTTAATAATATATTTATGAAATGTTAATAAGGCTATGATGATGAACAACAAATAAATCAATCACAAAGAGCGAAAGAGTTTTGATATTTATTTATTTATTTTTTGACTACATCAAAATTAATTAAAATCACAAAAACTCGTTTATTGTCTCGTCCTGAACTCATCATTAACATAATAATGTAGAAGGATTGGAGTTAAAAAAATTGAAATTTTATTTTTTATTATCGCGAGGTGAAAATATCAAAATATTTTTGAAAAATAATCGAGCAAAAGACAAGGAGTAGTAAGACAGTAAGTCAATTATGGAACTAAAATTATATGCATGCAAAACATATGAAGATATTTATTTTAGTATATTAAATATTAATTAGTTTGATGCTATATCATAGTGGTAAACGAGTGAGAAAGCGTATAGCGACAAATTCATGACGATGGAAGTAGAGTATGTGTAATAATAAAATGTACGACAAAGTATAATGGTATGGTTGTATATGACGATTTATTTGCATAAAAACTATTTAACACATGCAATATATTTGTTAATGAAACGTACATCAAAGCAACAATATCCACTTTATAATGCCATACTCAACCCCACATTTGCTTGAGCTATTTTTTTTTTGGAGTTTTTAGTATTATTATTCAACTCCACCTCTTCATCTTTCTCTCACTCTTTAACACATACACACGATATTTTCACATACAGCTCACATACCTATGTTTATGTTACCAAGCATGATAATTTATGTAAATGCCTTTTACATGAATTCTTAATGAGTTGAAAAATATGACGCGGGGATGGAAAACTCGTACTAAGAGTGAATAACAAGTCAACGACGAGTAAATGAAAAAAAATTCAATATTAATGGAGAAATGAGACCACGCATAAGCCACAGTCGCAGCATTTAAAGCAGAAAGAATCATGAAATATTTAAATTAAACAAGAAAAAAATGTCAACGAAAAGGAAAAAAGGACAGCAACGTTAGTACATAAACACATTATATACATACACTACACAAACATATACACCATACTTTAATCACTTCTCTACACGAGAGAAAATGGTGAGGGTAAGAGATGTCAATGACGATATTACCCGTGCATAACTAAAAACTTACAAAAAATATCGAAATTCTCACAATTTCATTGCAAGAAATAATACTTTAACTTACAATTTAACTGGAGAAATTCAATACAAGTAATTATTTTTTTTTTGACGAAAATTCCCTGAAAATGCCCTCAAAATTACGGTTTTATTGAAAAAAAATGTTTGGAAGTTACTAGAAATGTTACAAATAAAACTTTCGTACATTGAAAGTAATCATAAATTTGACTGAAAAATTTAAAGTGTACATTATGACTAATTTTTAGAGCATTTTTGATGAAACAAAAAAAAAAAAATGTTGAAAGTACCCGTTTTGCAGATCGGAATTGAAATGAAATTACCGAATTAGTTTTAATAAACAGAAGCTTTAGCTTCAATACAAATGTTAAAAAAAGGTTGAATACCAAAATTTCATTACACCACTTAGAACTGTTGTGAGTATATCAATTAAAAGTAACTTTTCAAAAATTTCTCTAAATAAAAATTTTTTTGCCTAATTTTATTCAAATTGTAAAATTGTATTTAGAGAAACTTCTGAAAACTTGCTTCGATTTGATACATTCACAGCAGTTCAAATTATTGTAATCAAATTAAAAAGCTGATAACTAAGTGTAAAATTTTGTAATTTATATTTGCTTTAAGAATTTTATCTAAGATAAAGCTTCTGTTTATAAAATCGAATCTGGTAAATTTGTAATTTGTGACAAACAATAAATTGTGGTGTACAAAATGCGCTAAAGTACTCTTTCTGCAACACGGTTAATTGGCATCAATTTTTTAGACGTTTAATTTACTGCTTCTATCATTTTTTCAAATAATTTATTCATAATATTCTAGACATTATACAAAATTAAATTTTTTTACAAAAGTAGTGTATTCTCCTTATTTCCTTCTTTTATCCTCTGTGTTAGCAGCTCGATAAAATTATTTACAAATACATACTTACACTCTGAAAGATAATGTGATTAGCAGAATTTAAGTGGAAGGAAAAATGATACAATTGAAATTTAAAACGCCAATTACTTAAATATAATATATATTCATACTCACATATACGAACAGTGAGTGAAGGTTGTAAAAGCGAAAGAATGAAAAATCATTTGTGGTTTGGAAAACGTAAATTTCGTAAACATCAACGAGCGAAGCGATGAGAGACAAAAAGAAATGAAGCGAATTAAATGAATTTAATTTTCATCCATTAACATTAAGTTAATTAGCATTCTGTGAGAGTAAAAGAGAAAATCGTTCACACACGCGTCACATTATCTCCTCTTTTGTATGTAATTCAAGATTATGTTTATTATGTTATTGATTAAATTTGATACAATTTATAGCTGAAACAATGCCTGTATTCTGGTCAATCGTTGATTAAAATGAGCAGCGGCATTTTAAATTTAAATATTATTGAGTTTTGTAGAAGCTATCAATGGTGTGGGGAAACTTAAAATGCCACTGATGATGACTATAAAATTGACTACTGCTGGCTCAATCAATATAATGAATATGGAAAAGCCTCTGTATAATGAAATTAAATTCCTTTTTTGCTTTCGCTCCACTCCATTGTCTCGTTTTAAATTATATATTCCTTGAAGATAGAAAGAAAAGAACTCAATGTTTTTTGGCAACGGGTCTTTACTCGATATACACATTGCATTAAAGAATGAATATTAAATTCCTTCATGATTGAAACGTTAGAGTAACATTAACATTGACACTTTTTTGCTGGATGGGATGGTTTTTGTTTTCTTTTTCTCTCGTTTTGGAAACTTTATTAAGTCTATTGACTATAGATCAATGGTTGCATTCATTTTTAATTTTAGATTCATTCTACTACAATAAAATGCGGCAAAAAGAGTTTTTACGATAAGATTATGTTTGACAATATTTGGTTGTGTGACCCAATTTTGGACAAGTTTTTTTTATCAAAAAAAAATATTTTCACAATTAGACATGTGCGTAATCTATGCAATATTTTTTTATTTAGCTAACTAACAACCATCATCACTCATACTATTGTTGTAAATTTGTTATTTTTTAACTAAATTTTTATTATAAAAAAATCTTGTTGAAAATATTTTTGTTGCTCACAAATAAAAAAAAGCGTTTTTGACACAATGTGTTGAACCATCATTCAAATATTCTGCAGCAAAGTAAAGCTTCAAATAAAGGGTATTTGATAATAAAGTGATTTTCATAATCTCTGACTCTTCCTTTTGTTATATATTTCATGAGAAAAAAAAATTGGTGAAAGTACCCATTTACGGATTGGTGTACTTTAGCGCATTTTTGACGCCACAGTTCAGTGTTTTTTTACAAATTACAAATTTACCAAATTCGATTTTATAAACAGAAGCTTAAACTTATATACAATTGTTAAAGCAAAGTTGAATTGAAAGATTTCACATTATTATTCATTAAGATTCATGGATAAACCAATTATAACCAGATTCTATGCAGAAATAAGTAATTTTTTGTTTGTTTATATTCATACAAAAAATTCGCCCCGATTCGCCTTTTGCCCCAGTTTCCAACTCCCTGGGTAAAGCAAGTTTTCAGAAGTTTCTTTGAATACAATTTCTAATAATTTAACCATATTCAAAGTTATAAAAAAAATTCCATCATTATTAATTTTGCACTTATTAATGTTGAAAATATAAAAATTTGATTCGTTAAAATCGTATTATTTAAGATTCTATTTGTGTAAAAGTAACTGCTCAGTTGATTTTGAAATTAAAATAAAGCGCATAAAAAAAGTGTCGCCACAACAAAATTTTGTTTACATTTTTCAATATGGAAATTTTATTTCGCAATTTCTCGAGTAATGCAATCAGTGACAGCTTTCTAATAAAAAGATAAGTCAATAACTCGATAACACAAATCAAATGCAAAAAACCGCAAGTCTCTAGGTATTATAGTGTTTAAGATCTCGTGCCCCAGCTGGGACCCAGCCAGCCAGCCAACCAAAGTGAATGAATAAGCTACATTTTTTTTTGAAAAATGTGCTAAAAGCATAAAATTTTAGAGCATGAAGTAAGAAAGGAAAAAAAATTTTATTTTTCTATTTTCTTCATTTTATAGTTAAAATTTTTCTTCTCTCTTACCCAAAACTTTCTTCACAAGTGATATTGAAAGAACTTGTAGATTATTCACAGAGTTGTTATAGTCAATAGTCAAAAAATTAATGATTTTAGTATTCTTCAAAAACTTGTAGGAAAAGATGAAAAATACCTATTGTTTATCATAATAGGTCTTAATAACATGAATTAGGCTTTACAACCTTGAAGAAAATTAGCTTGAAAATAAGTATTTTTTGTTGACAAATGTAAACAAAAAAAAATTTCTAGCATTTCATAAACCTTAACAAAATAAGAAATGTATTTATTATTTTAATGTTATGAAGCCTTATTTGAATAGATTTTCGGACATTTAAAGTTTGACTAAAAGTCCGACTATTTTCGTAATCCGACTTTTTCAATAGTCGGTCTTTTTTCGACTATAACAACTCTGAACTATTCGCAAATTCGTGATATTTTTTTTTTATTAAAAGAATGAAATTATGACATGAATTAAAAATCGTCTTTGTCACAACCACATCACGCCACTTTAGTTTTTGTTGAAGTTTCATGATTGATGTTATTGATAAATTTATCTTTATTTTGCGTTTATAATTGCTAAATAAATTAAGAAATTAAATTAAATTGGTTGAAATAAAAGAAGAAATAAAATCATTGATGATTAAAAAGTAAGAAAAAATATTTGAAATGAAGCTATGAAGTTATAGTATAATAATAAAGATTAAGAATAATATAGCACAACATATTATTGCACACCAAAGAAGAAATGGTAAAATAGTCATATAAGTGAACTTTTCTCCACTCCCCCTCCTCCATCAAATAAATGAATCTCTTTATGTTTCAACCTACTTCCTTCACTTCCAACATTTTTCTTTAACTTTCTCTAGTTCTCAAAATGAAATGAAAATGGTAAAAAAAAGCAAAATCGTTTTATTATTTTTCTCATTTGCCCTTAGAGGTATTTAGCTTCCACTCTACCCCAACTTCAAGATGGAAATGGATGCTCAAAGAACAATATTGATTAAAAATTTATTAACAAGCAGAAAAAAGGAATGACAAAGTTTTTTCTTTCCCTCACTCTTCTGTTCTATGTTCAAAGAGCTCTTTTGAGAATGCAGTCAAGTTTTCTTTCCTCTTTATAGCCAACCTTTTTTCGTCCATTTTCTCTTCTTCTTTTTTATTTTGGTTGGAATGCTCTTAACGGTGCAGAGTGGTAAATAATCTCATCCCAACTCTGTTGTTCTCTCATCCTCTCTTTGTCTAACGTAAGATATTGATGACTACAACAAAAATTGGTCATGACGATGATGAAAGAAAGAGGTTTGAAGATTGTGAATGAACTCAGTGAATATTTGATGCGGAAAAAAGTGCTCTGATTTCTTAAAAATTAAAACGATGCAATCTTGAGGAAAAAAGGTTTAATTATCTTCTTGAAAAGTAAACAGAAAAACTTTAAGTTGAGAAATTTTAATTAATTCAAAGAAAATATAAAAAGAATGAAATCAAATCTTTTCAAATAATTTTTGTCTTTTTCAAAAGTGCTACAATTGCACTGTCAATGAATCATACATAAAATGTATTCTCAAGTTCCATTGTTAGAGAAAGAAATTGTTACAAATTTATGACTATAATCACTGGCTACACTCTTTTTCTCTTAAATTTTGCGAATGGCAGTTCAAAGTCAGTTTTCTTATCAAATTCCTGTTTAAGTTCTAAATCAAATTTGTTTGGAATGACAGTAAAACTGACAGTATAAATCATTAGAGAAAAGTGAGCTTTTCCAATCGTAAAAAAATTATCTAAAATTAGAGAATGATGGAAAGACAGAGAAAAAAATTGGAAGAACTTTCCCGTTCAGATAATTTTCATTTCAATTTTTTTATGAGAAAATGAACTCGATGAATATTGAAAAAATTGAAGAATACGAATATAAGTAAAGAGAAAAACTTACTATTATTATTGCATGAATGCACTTTTATTGCATACTAAAGTGAAGAATAATAAAAATGAAAGAGTTTTAATTCAAATCATGAGATGGGCCTATGTTTAAGTTTTTAAATTTAAGAAAACGAAAGATGAAATGAAGATAAATAAAATTATAGGTAAATTATACAACAAACACACAACACACAGATACACACATGAAATGACAATTTCCTTCCTTAAAGAAAATGAAAACATAAAGTTTAAATTTTAAGCAAGAAAATGAAAAATCAACAATTTAAAATTGCATCGAAAAAAATGTTTTTACATATAAGAAATAAGAATGAAAAGGAAAAAAACCGTATCGCTGACAAAAACAACACATTTTTTGCAAATAAGAATAAAAAGGAAAAAATCAAGAAAAATTATATATGAAAAATTATTAAAAATGAAACAATTCCATTTAAGTGAAGAAAACAGAAAATAAAACGATAAGCAAAAAAAGAAAAGAAAATCCAAAAAGTTTGTTTCAATTTTTCTTCCCCAGGCATTTTAATGAAAAAAATCATTTCATCTTCTTTATTTGTGTTTCAGCATTCAAAAAATATTAATCAGTAAAAATTTTTTCAGCAAGAGAGCATTGCGTATCACAAAACGTGAAGCTAAAACATTCTTTAATCAATTTTTGAATTTATTTTTTTTTTCGCTCACCAACAGCAGTCGCTGCAGTTATGTTTTTGTTGCTGTCAATTTTACGGTCATCATCTTCCGGGACTGCTATATCTATATCCCCTTTCACTATGCTTGCATTGAAATGGAACAAAATCGATTGAATTGAGAGAGAAAGAGAGAATTTCACATAACAGCAAAATTTGTGCATGTATATGAAACAATAATCCTTCTTCATGCATAAAGCCAAAGCTATACATACAAATATTTTATAATCGAAATTTCCTTACTGTTCTAAACTAGAATATTAGATGTATGTCAATTTGACTCGTGTAGTTATAAACGATTTTACGAGTTTACTCATCGATTACTTTAAAAAATCTACTTGAATCTGAAAGTCATACTTAAATACGTTGATGTCACTTATGACAATTCTATTGAGACCGTTCAACATTTTTATTCCATTTGAGCTTTCTCCGTCACAAAACTCATTGCGAATAAAACGAGCAAACGAGAGAGAGAAATATAGTCTTTCAAACGGGAATGAGATAACTACTTTTTTTAAAGGATTGATTCTCGAAAACCATATATAGCATATTATATATTGTTCTTAAATCTCACACTGATAAAAGTAAATTTAAAAAATCTTTGTTAAAATTTTTTCTTAAGCTAAAAAAATATTTTTAAAGATATTAAAGAAATAAATATTTTTTATTATATTTTTTTTTTTTTAGTTAATTAAAAACATATACTTCGCAAGAGCAATCAGGCACAGAAAGATCAAGAGGAGGAAAAATTTACTTGAATTTAATGGAATTTCACATTCGAGTCC
>JACWBX010001879.1:0-15148 GCA_014622435.1 Polypedilum pembai | reverse complement strand
AGTATCCTATTCAAAAGTTACTGTTAAAAATTATTTTTGGTAAAATTAAATTAAAATACTTACATTTAATTCAAGATTTATTTGTTCTTTCAATATTTTAACTTGCAGAGAGTAAGGTGTGACAATGCCAATATCTTTGAAAGGAATTTTAGCAGTTGTGCATTTACTCAAAAATGAAATTATCTTTTTAATTTCATGATTATTATACCAGGAACATGAATCAATTATTCGTCTAAAAATTCACAAGTTATGAAATTTCTAAAAATTTATAAAATTTTCCTTACTTATTCTTTCCATTCTCCACATTCACAAAATGAATTCCAACCTTCTTGTTTGTATATGGCCACACTACGTGTTGAGCCTTATTTAATAAAAAGAGAGCCTCAGGACTTTTTTCTTCGTCAACGGCTGCTTCGAGCTCTCCATTATAAAAGAGATCATTGTATAGCTTCATAACGCTTGGTATCGAACGATAATTGATGATTAACTTAGTAATAAAATTTGGATCGTATTCATTATTGTGAGGTCCAAAAGTTTTTCCATAATATGGGTGTGTTTTTATCAATCGTTCAAGCATAGAAGTGTTGAAATTAAAGATTTTTCCGTATCGAGACACTAATGATAGAAAAAAATAAATTAGGAATTTATAGAGGCACAAAATTTTATATCACTACCCAAAATTGGTCCAAGTTGCTTAGGATCGCCTGCTAGAACACATTGGCCTTTTTTCGTATTCAGAAGTGTCAATGGAATGATTGTTTCAGGTTCAATTGATTGTCCAGCTTCATCAATGATAACGTGTGAAAAATGACCGCTAAGATCCATTTGCATTAGTAAGCCAATACAGTTGAGTGTCCCAATTATAATACGATATTCTTTGATTTTTGTTTTTGTGCAATTTTGCCAAACTCCTTGTTTGTTTCTTGTTGGCTATGATGAAATAAATATTAAACTAGATAAGATAAATTTTGAAATAATTTCAACCTACAGGAGCAGTTTGAAAACCATCATCTGCAGCAATAGAAATTGTTCCACAAAATTTATTCAAATTGACAGGAATTAGATCTTTTTCAACTTGATTATTGCTGACAATTCTTAAAAATTGCGGATTTTCTCGATCAAATAATCTTGATTGAAGCAACATTTCTGTAACAAGATTAGCAGCAGAATTGCTTGGTGTTGCAACTATGATTTTTGATGTTTTAACACAAGTAAAAATTTGCAATATTGTTTCCACAACAGTTCTTGTTTTTCCACTTCCTGGGCAGCCGAAAAAGATGTAAGGCAATGGACGATTTTCGCCTCGCAAGACATTAACAATCGCACTTTTTTGATATTTATTGAGTTCAGTATTAAACCATTCCCTAAACTCATTGTCAATTAACAAATTTCCTTTTTCATCCAAAGATGTATTCAGCTGTAGTTCCTTGCAAGCAATTTCTTTCGATGGAAATAGAAAATTAATACCCAAATTATTTTTCTCAAATATTTTCGTAAGAGCATGATGATAACGTCTGAAAGTCGATCGACTGAAGTGAAATTCTATTGTATATTCTTTTTCACGATGATTTTTATGAAATTCTGGTAATTCATTGGAATTTTTATTTGAATCGAAAGATTTATGAAAATCGTCATGAAACTTTACAAGAATCGAATCACATTGAACCTTGAAGACATAAGCTTCATATTTTGGTCTTTCATCATCTGTTCTAAATGGATCAGTTGCAATAATTTTATCACCAATCACTATACTTGGTCTTCTTTCAGCAACATCTTTGACAACTAGTTTAAGACAATCTTTTTGTGTCTCAAATACTCCTCTCTCAATGCGGTAATTAGCAAATGCTTTCGTTAATGCCATTTCTTCCAAATAAATTCCAGTTCTCATTTTATTCTTATAATTATCGATTGTTAGCTCTTCCTCAAGCTCTGGGAACAATTTTATCAACACATCTTTTGCTTCTTGAAATTTGTCATAATCAATATTTTTTATATCCTCTGGTACTTGGTATTCATCAATTCTCACATCAACAAAACGTGGACGTCTTTTGTAACGTTTTCCAGGCAGAGTAATTCCTTTCGCTATTTCAATAGCAAATGTATGTGTTTCTTGACATTCCTTAAACTCAGCGATGAGGTCAAAATCAAATTTTCCAACCATTTTCGGAAAGACTTTGAAGAAAACTTTAAATTTACCATTTTTAGAATTCAACTTATAATCGATTTCAGCTCCTTCTTTATCAAGTTTTATTAATTCTGCATGGTTTGGATCTTTAGCAACAGCTTTAACAGTCATCAAATTCACAGCTCGATTAGTTTTGTTGATGATCGTTATGAATTTAGAATTTTGATTATCATCGATAAAAATTTTAAATTGAATATGATTAAATTCAATTCCTTTTTCTATTGATTCAACTTTTTCCAACAAATTAATTATACGATAATCATATGGAATGGTTCCACATTTTTGATCACTTTCAATAGCTTCATATTTATATTCATCATACATTTTCAGATCAGGAAATTTTTTTATTGCTTTAAAAATTAAAACTGTCTTTTCATCAAAAACTGCATAATTTGTTTCGATGGCAGTTACTCGACCATATTCAAAATCTTTCTTTTTCTTTGGTTGCATGTCAATGAATTTAGTTTTTTCATTTCTTTTTTGTATTCCTATAAGTTTTACTTTATCATTTTCGATAGCATTCCACTTCATGTCCGGAAGATAAACTGTAAATTCTTCTTCATCGTTGTTACTTTGAAATTTAAACAAATTGTTGAAACTGCTTTCTATTGACTCAGCACATGTGATTTTTCCATTGAACGAAACATTTTTAGAGTCAAATTTCAAGCTTGTAACTTGATCTGAGTATGAAAGAAATTTTAATGAAAATTATGAATGGATTTTAATAATTTTAATCTTACCAGTGCTTTCTGATTTATCAATTTCATCTTCATTTGATATTTTCTCATTTTGTAATTTTGAAACATTTGATGTTTCATTAGAATTATCTGTTTTTGATCTTATTTTGTCTAAAACATACGATGCAAGTACTCTAAGCATTTTTTATTTTTCATAACTTTTTTGACTTTGATTTTAAATTTTTTAAATAAAATTTGATTTTATTTTTCCTTAATCATCAGAACCTAACTCTTTTTTGTTTAATTTTCGTTTAATTTCTCTATAATTTCAATCCAAATACCGGCTTAATATAAAAACTTTTAAAGGGTGCTAAAGTATGAATTTATGCGAAGATCACACTGAAAGAAATTTTTTTGCTTATAATCGTTAAAACAAAACAAATTTTTAATTGAAGTTATCAACAGAGTTGAAAAAGAATGAATTTGTAAAAAGATTCTTCTTGTTATCAAAACAATGAAACTTATATTTGAAAGTTTAATAGGGTATGAAAATTTATTTAAGTTAAATTTTATATGCTTTTTCATACTTTCATACCTGAGATATTAAAAACATGTCTAGTTATTTGGGACATATATTTAATTTTCTACTTATTGCATCAACGTTTATAAATTTTGTCAAATTTTACAATCAAAAATTTTAAAATTAATATATTTTCACAATTTTTAATTCTTTTTATGAATTTTAAAAACAATTCCATTCTATAAAATTAACGGTTTCTAAAATTTCCAGTATTTTATTCCTAGTTTGTAGCCCTTCGTATATTTTACAACAACAATAAAATTTTTCGTGTTAAGATAAAAAAAAAATTTTAATTATTAAATTGTGCAGGAATTTAATTTCTATAAACATTAATTAGTATATGAATTCATAGTGAAACAATTAAAAAGCCTAATTAAATGAAGTAGCCATATTACAGTGTGAAAATAAAGAAAGCGCTTTGTTTTCAATGACATTCAGAGAAAATTTATTTCAATAAACTTCCTGATCTTTGTATCACATACATACTTCTCACGTATTCACAATTAAAAAATGTCTGAGAATTCAGCAGCACCTTTGATCAAAATCGGTCATTATACGCTAGGACGAACGCTTGGAAGTGAGTAAATTTTTTTAAATTTTTCTATTGCGACGCAGATATTAATAAAAAATCGCTTTTTAATTAGATGGCACATTTGGAAAAGTCAAAATTGGTGAGCATGTCGTCACAAAGCACAAAGTGGCGATTAAAATTTTAAATCGTCAGAAAATCAAATCACTCGATGTGGTTGGAAAAATTCGACGAGAAATTCAAAATTTGAAACTCTTTCGACATCCACACATTATTAAATTGTATCAAGTGATTTCTACACCAACCGATATATTCATGATTATGGAATATGTGAGCGGTGGCGAATTATTTGATTATATTGTCAAACAGGGAAAACTCCAAGAATCAGAAGCGAGAAAATTTTTCCAACAAATCATCTCTGGAGTTGATTATTGTCATCGGCACATGATCGTACACAGAGATTTGAAGCCGGAAAATTTGTTATTAGATCATAACATGCACGTGAAAATTGCAGACTTTGGATTGAGTAATATGATGGTGAGAAGACAAAGATTTGAAATTTAAAAAGAAGTAATTAATTTTTTTTATATTTGTTTCAGCTCGATGGTGAATTTTTGTAAGTAAAATATTTAAAAATTATTTAGAGTATTCTCAAACATATTCAGAAATAATGCCAGCATTATAGATAAAAATTATTTCAATTAATTAATATTAATATCTCAGGCGAACATCATGTGGAAGTCCAAACTATGCAGCACCTGAAGTTATAAGCGGAAAACTTTATGCCGGTCCAGAAGTCGATATTTGGTCATGTGGAGTCATTCTTTATGCTTTACTTTGTGGAACCCTTCCATTCGATGATGAGCATGTGCCTACGTAAGTCTGAAATATTATGACTCATTGTTTTAATTAATGATCGATCTTTTGAACTTTCTCCATTACATTTTAGTTTATTTCGTAAAATTAAATCGGGAATTTTTGCCATACCTGAGTATTTGAACAAACAAGTTGTTTCACTTCTCTGTCAAATGCTTCAAGTTGATCCACTCAAAAGAGCAACTGTCGAAGAAATAAAAAAACATGAGTGGTTCCAAAAAGATTTACCAGCTTATCTCTTCCCATCGCCAGTCGAACAAGATTCATCAGTCATTGATACTGGCGCTGTTGCCGAGGTTTGTGAAAAGTTTGGAGTTAAAGAAGTTGAAGTTCACAATGCACTTCTTTCCGGCGATCCACATGATCAACTTGCTATTGCCTATCATTTGATCATCGATAATCGTCGCATGGATGAAGCAGCAAAAGCTGAAATTAAAGATTTTTATGTTGCTTCATCGCCACCACCTCAACCTATTGTGCAACCAGTGTATCCGGTTTCTGACAATAATCCCTCGAAACCACATCCAGAACGGATTGCTCCACTTCGCGAGAAAGCAGTCACATCTAATGCATTGAGTTACTCTGAAGGCACAACTGTCGCAGCTGATCGATTGATCACTCAAGACAAATATCGTGGAACGCCAGTGAAGCGAGCTAAATGGCATTTGGGAATTCGATCACAAAGCAAACCTAATGATATTATGCTAGAGGTTTATCGTGCAATGAAAGCTTTAGATTATGAATGGAAAGTCATTAATCCATATCATGTTCGTGTTCGCAAGAAGAATAAAGATGGCCGTTATGTGAAAATGTCACTACAACTTTATCAAGTCGATCCAAAGTCATATCTTGTCGATTTTAAGAGCCTAACAAATGAAGAAGTTGAACAGAGCGATGATATGATTAGTTTGACACCACCAGTTGCCACTCAAATTCCACTGCAACAGACGACTCAAATTTCTGGTCATCATACAATGGAATTCTTTGAAATGTGCGCATCTTTGATCATTCAACTGGCTCGTTAAAATTTCTTTATTGCCTATTTGAAACACACATTTATTTTTATTATGATTATATCTAGTGATGTCTGTCGTAGAAACTACACAAAAATGTGACCATGTTAAATATTATATTTTATTCTCTTTCCCTATTAGAGATGCAAATTTGAACTTATTACACAATTTTTATTCGTCACTTTACATATGCCTAGCGTTATGGCAGAGAAGTGATTAGCTTCTAATAAAAATATCTTTATTTTAATATTATTGACTGTAAATTGGACTAAAAGAATAAAAAAATATCGAAAAAAATTTATTCTTTTAATGTTTTATTCTTACTAATTATTCATAAAAATACTACTGTCATTTATCAATGGATTAAGTGCAAAGAGAAAAAGTTTTTTAACTGGCATAAAGTTTAAGTCAATAAAAAATACACGGAGAAAAAACTTTTTAACTGGCATAAAGTTGGATCTAATAAAGCGTCTTTATGCCAGAAAAATATTAAAACTTTATTTGAGCTAAAAAAGTTTTATGAGACATAAAAAGTTTGTATGGAAAAAAATTTATGAGTGTCATAAAGTAGACTTTTTATGCCTCATAAATAGCTTTATTAGATCCAACTTTATGCCAGTTGAAAAGTTTTTCTCTCTGTGTAGTTATCAGTCTTAAAAGAAAACTTTTTTTCGCTCATAAAACATTTTTTAACGGTCGCAAAAATGAGTCTAATAAAGTTTGGTTTTTAGAATTCATAACTATGCTTTATTGGCACAAACTTTATGTCATTTAAAAAAAATTTCTCAATGTGGGTTAAATTTCTCCAAAATATTACTAGCTAGAATCAAATGGTAAAAAGTATAATATTTGACAATAAATTGTGAAATTATTTTTTTCATCGTTTGATTCTAGTTGCTATAGCTTTGGAATCAATTAAAAATCAAACCCACATAATCTGTTGATAACTGACTGTATAACACTGGCAAAACAATTAAATTTAGAATAAAAAATTCCAATTCAGGCAAGAAGTTGTCCTATTTGTAATATTATAATAACAAAATTCTTTAAAACAAACAAAAATTGATCTTTGACTTTTGAAATCTTCCTTTGAAGTATTAATAATTTAAAAATTTTGCAATATTTAAACAAGTATTTATTTCTTCAACTAAGAAATAAATAAAATTTAATAAAAATATTATTTGAAAAATATCAGTTAGCTTGAAAAAATGAATAAAGCTGTGAAATTTAAAAATTTTAATGGAAAATATTCAACAATAAATATTTATTAAGTGATTTAAAAAAATTTTCAATTATTTAAGAATTCAAAGTGCTCAAGTGATTTTATCTTTTTATTCTTCAATAGAAAAACTAAAAACAAAGTAAATATTGAGAAAAAAGTGATTTTAATAATTTAAGTTTAATCAAAAACCAAAAGCTACAAAATCATTTATTTAAGATTACATCATATTTTAGTTTAAATTTATCAAACCAACCCAAGATTGATATTCCTTGGTAAGAACAAAAATTTTATGGCAAAAAAAGTCAAAAGACTAATTCTTTAAAAAGTGCTTCGTTCATGAATCAGCATTTTTAGCAAAAAGATAAAATTAGAAATTATCGTAAAAGAAGTTTTATAAACAAGAAAATATTTTGGTATTCAAAAATAAATTTTATTGATAGTTATAGAATATTCATAATAATTGAAATATCCAAAGAAATTCAAGGCTTTTAGTGCATTGCTTTACATTTTTTTTATTGATAAAAGAGATTAGGAAAGAAGCGATATTTTTAACGCCGAACATACTAGAGCTTTTTCATTGTCAAAGTTGACATTTTTGTTAACGATGCCGAACATTTTTAATGGATTTATTTTTGGTAGCAATTTAAGAAAAGACTAAAATGAGAAGGAAAAAATTCTTTAGTTCTAATTTATCAGTTTCAATGTAATTTAATATTAAAACAGTTTTTAAAGCTTAATGTACAAAAATCAATTTGTTGAGTTCATCACGAACTGTTATTTAATTGTTATAACTAAGTACAATAATAATAAAAGTAATTAAATTCAAGGTTTATTCACTTATAGATAAAAAAAATTAAAGTTCTCAACACACAACATAAAATGTAAATTTTTAAAGCATATATCATATTCAGAATCATCATCTCGTTAATATTCACACACGTCTTATGCTACAGCTGAACAATATTGCTCTCGCATGACGACACCAAAAAAACTTGTTTAGATTTCAAGATCAATGCTAAGTTTTATTTTACAATTTTTTTTCTCCTTTTTTCCGCACGATATCAGTTGCTTGCGAGCTTTACAGAGAATCAGAATTAAAAATTAATAACAGCTAAAAAGTGACAGTCACGCGAGTTTTGAAAAATATATAGAAGATAAGGTGAGAAATAATAATAAAGAATTTAAATTATTTTCTCAATTATAACAGAATATTTTATGAGAGTGATAAAAATAAACAAATTTTTAAAAATGAAAAAATTATAAAAGTAAATTTCTTAAGCAGTGATAAAATTTTTTCAATAATTAATTTTTAATTAGAAAATAATTAAAACAGTGCTGCATTTCCTTTAGAGATATTTTTCTGTTATGTACAAAAGAGTCGCATGCTCGTTTACCTTGATCTTGCCATTGATTTTATTCATAGACTGCATATTTCAATGAGACAACTGCATTGATCTTTTAAATAATTTTAAGAATTTGTCAATCAAATTTTTTTATAATTTAAACTGATTTTTATTTTACAGAAAGTTCATTGACCTCTTGCATGCACAATGAAATGTTCAATATTGACTCTTTTAATTATCATTACCACGTGCTGTTTGCTTCAACATGCTCACGCACAAGTGACATTCCTAGATGATCCAATTTTCAGACCTCTCTTTAGAAAAGTTAGAAATTTCTTTTTTAATAAAAGTTATTACCAATCAGAAGAAGATATTCTTAGGATAAACAAAAAATTTAATGTAAGTCTCTTTCAATAATTGAAATCCAATAATTTTAATAAAACGTTTAATTTTTAGACTCTTCAAAAACAATTTAGTACAAATGAGCCATTTTTCTGTGATACAAAAAATTATTTAGTTCGTAGTCCATCAATTCCTGATTCAGTTCATAAACTTCGACCGGGAGATATTGATGTTGTAGGTGCAATTGGTGATAGTTTAACTGCTGGAAATGGTAAATTTTAAAAATCATTTTTATTAGTTTTGTTCAAGGAAGAAGCTGAAACTTTGATTTTTCTTAATTCCCATTCAAATAACTTTCAACTTCCTCATTATTGTCAATTTAACAATGCAATGATTATTTAAAAATTATCATCAATTTTCTATTCAGGTGCATTAGCAACAAATGTTTTGCAAGTTTCTCTCGAATATAAAGGTAATCAAATCTGTCTAGATAATTGAAGGCTACAAATTAGCATGCAATTCTATTAATCCTTGATTTATTTTTTACTCTATGCACAGGCGTATCATTTTCGATAGGCGGCGAAAAAACATGGCGAGAATTCTTAACAATTCCAAATATTTTGAAAGAATTCAATCCAAATATTTATGGATATGCAACAGGAACTGGCTTATCAATTCATAATTCTTCAAAATTTAATGTAGCAGAATTAGGAGCCATGTCAAGAGATATGCCACATATGACTAAAAAACTTATTGAAAGAATGCGATCAGATGCAAATGTGAAGTCACAACATTGGAAGGTAAACATTTTTTTAATTATCTAGTCATTGTTTACAAATCATATTGATAAGGGCAATTTTGTAGTTAATCACGTTTTTAGTGGGCGCAAATGATTTCTGTCTTGACATGTGTTATCATAAATATCCACAAGAAATAGTGAAGCGACATGAACAAGATTTGCTGACAGTCTTGAGGACAATTCGAGACTATTTGCCGCGAACAATGGTCAACGTTATTTTGCCGCCAAGTAGGAAATCAAAATATTTTTATTGCTTATATACATTTATCTTCTTCTTCTTTTGCCGCTTGCGTAGATATCAAGTTGTTGTTGGAATTTACTGGAAAGAAAAACGAGTGTGAAACGATGCATCATTTTGGTACGTTCATACATCAAAATCGTTATTTGCTTATGCTTAACTCAACCTGTTATGCTTTTGTAATGTTTTTTAGAATGTCCTTGTTTTTTTGGACTTAAACATCAGAAAAACAGGAAACTTTATTTGAGGATCATTTCGGACTGGATTCAAAAAGTTATCGAAGTTGTCAATCGAGATGAATTTAATAGAAAAGATTTTACAGTGAATATTCAGCCATTTACAAAAAATGTTCAATTTCCGGTGAATTCAAAAAATTTGACTGATTTTACCTATATGAGTCTTGATTGCTTTCATTTATCACAAAAAGGCTATGCATTAGGTAAAAAATATATAAAAAATAAATGAATTTAATAGAAATATTTAAATTTTCTAGCTACAAATGGTTTATGGAACAATATGCTACAGAAACATGGACAGAAAAGTGAAACTTGGAATTGGAAAAATCCTTATAAATTTCTTTGTCCTACTAATGAATCGCCATATTTAGCAACTCGTGAAAATTAAATTAATGAATTTTTGTGTTATTTTCTTAAAAAATCATTGATTTCATAGAATTTAAAAATGTGTTTAATTTATTCATTAATGAATCAAAATAAAAATTAATTTTTTTGTTTTATACTTTTTATGATTCAAACGTTTTGTTCTCATTTTTAAAGTTCTCTCATTTAATATATCTCAATGCTCATTCTCATTTTTTTTACTCAAAAAAACTTTCCTTTCCTTATTTTCATTGCAATCATTCATTCATCTATTTACTGTCTGTATAACACATACTATTTTGTATTTCTTAGTAAGTTTTTGTTTATTTGCGGTTATTGTCAAATGTGCAGAAGTTGAAAAATGTAAAAAAGATAAAAAATTTTTTAATAATTGTGAAGTGAGATAAAAATTTTTGAGTGATATAATGTTTTAATTCTCGGAACAAACGGATAAATAATATAATACTTTATAATGTCAAGGCTTGAGAACTTTTTTGATCTCAATTAATTTATTGTCAAGAGAGAATAACTTGTTTTTAAAGTGTTCTAATGAGGTGTAAATTGAATATTCTTTCTCCTTGTTTACTGCTTGAATTTTTAATTTTCATTCAAAAGTCTTTTCTTTCAAAACTTATGCTTTTAAAACTTGATTATTTTAAATTCTGAAGTAAAGTGTTTGCTATACTTAATTTTATACTTAAATAAAGTAAATTTTAAAAAACATTTAAATCAAATAAAAACTTAAAATGCAAAATTTTGTATCAATGAGTACTCAAAACTTGTATAATACTTTATTCCTAGTTTTTTCTCTCTTGGTTACTTTCTGAACAAGTGACACGCGACCTGTGTGTATATTTCAATAAATTAATTTATTAAATCATTTAAATACATGAAGATAAAAAAAGTTGACTGGTCATAGATAATGAGATGTAGCTCCAATTTCTAGGATTAATTTGTTATTGTTCGAAAATTGAGTAAAGAAATTTATTATAGTGTGCAATCTTGCATAGAGCAGACATTTTTAGATCTTTTCTTTCTGAAATATAAAGTTGATTGATTTTAGTACCCTAGTAACCAAATATACGTTACGCTTTCCGTTTATGTGCTTGTTGCATGCCACGGCAAGTAAACGGAAAGTTGTAACGTATTTTTGGTTACTAGGGAGTTCTTATATGAATTTAAAATTCTAATATTATCATAGCAAGCATTAACTTTAAATGTTTTACAAACTCAAAAAATTGTTCAAAAAGAGTAAAGTTAAAAAACAGTGTCAAAAGAAAATGTTTAAAAAACAAAAAGTATATTTAGTAATAAACGAGCAGAAGTTTCTTCGCACTATATTTTTAGTGTCAACTTTTTTGACACTTGGTATAACTTTATTTTTATCAGTATTACAAAATAATGAAATTAATCACTCTAACCATTATAAGTTATCTAAATATGAAGGTAATTATTACTTAATAAAATTAATTATTGCATATTATTGAATTCTTTTCAACAGAAATGTATGATTCTTCTGAACCCAGTGAATTTCTGATAGACATTGATAATTGTAAAATTCCTAATCTCAATCCTTATTCAAACATTGCTATGAGCTTTTTTAAGATTTGGAAAGTAAAAAATTGCAGTCGTTTACCACCATTGACATCGATTGAAAGACATGAAAATAATGATGTTAGTTTGAAGATAAATTATCAATATAGTAACAATTTTTTAATTTGGTGGCAAAATAAATTTCATGTAAGTTGAAATTTGATTAAATTAAAATTGTTTTTGTTAAAATATTGTTTCTTAGAAACAACATTTGATACTTAAACGAATGCTGAAGTATTCAAAATTTACTGTAAAAAGAAACCTTAAGCTGATGACTTTGCAATTTTCAAATTGAAAAGACAATAATCTCAAGTAAAACTTTTAAAATCAATATTTCTTCTTTTATCACAGTGTTATTTCCAAAGAATTTTACGATCACAAGACGAAGAGAATTCAGATGATGAAATTTTATTATCAGAAAAATTTATTGAATTTGATTCTGGTTATCAATTAAAAGAAGAAGATGAATTTATGCTTGTAACTTGTAAAGGTTTTTATAATTTGGCAATTTTAAAATATTTCAAAACAACAATTTACAAAAATGTTCATGCTGTAATCATAACAAAAGAAAAAGTTGTGAAAAAACTACAGAAATCAAAGAATGTAGAGAAGACAAATGTTTTGTTAATAGGAATCGATTCAATTTCAAGATTGAATTTAATCAGAGCAATGCCAGCAACACATGATTTTCTTGAACAAAATCAATGGATTGAAATGAAAGGATATAATAAAATTGGTAAACTTTTCATTTTTAGATTTTGAATTTTTTATTTTTAAGCCTATTTAACAGGTGATAACACTTATCCCAACCTCATGGCAGTTCTTACTGGTCTCAATAAAACGCATACAATTCGAACTTGCGATCCACATAAAGTTGGCTCAATTCACAATTGTAAATATTTATGGGATGATTTTAATGAAGGAAATTATGCAACAGCTTATGCTGAAGATGGAATTCAAATGTCAACATTTAATTATTTAAAGAAAGGTTTTTTAAAGCCACCAACTGATTACTATATTCGACCAATTTTGCTTGCTGGTGAAAAATTTGTTAAAATTGTTAGAGAATATACAATTTGGAGTGTAATTTGTGTTGGATTTAAACATTATGCAGATTATATTTACAATTATGCTGTTGATTTTGCTCTGAATTTTGAAAACTCTTCTTACTTTGGATTATTTTGGACAAATTCATTTTCTCATGAAGATTTAAGGTAAGAAATAGACAAGTTTTATAAAGAAAAAAAATTTTTCAATATATTTTTCGCAGTTTGCCAACAACATATGACATAAAAATGAGAAATTATCTGAGAAAATTTGAAGAAAAGAAAATTTTAGAAAATACAATCATAATTTTCTTTGCTGATCACGGGATAAGATTTGGTGAAATTCGAAAATATTTTACAGGTTGGCTTGAAGAACGATTGCCATTTTTATATTTATAGATTCCTGAAAAGTTTAAAAATCGACATCTGAAGTTCATTGAAAATTTAAAAACCAATGGTGAAAGATTGACAACGCCTTATGATTTGTACATAACACTGAAACACATTTTGATGCTTTCTGGTGATTACAATAAATATTTAGAACTCACTGCCGCTGGCTGTCCTAATTGTCAAAGTCTTTTCCATGAAATTTCTCTCAATCGGACTTGCAAGGATGTTTCGATTCCTAGTGAATATTGCACTTGCTCACCATTTAAAGAAATTAATGTTTCACTGCCAATTGTTCAAAAAATTGCAAATTTTATTGTGAACCAATTGAATGAAAAACTTTCAAATTATCACGAATGTGCCAAATTGAAGCTCAACAAAATTATTTCTGCTAGAAATGTAACAATCAAAGATCAAACTGAAACTTTAGTCTCAATCAGTGTGCTGCCATCAAATGGTGAATTTGAAGCTACTATACGAAGTTTAAATGATAAAAAAAATTTTAAACTTTTAGGTGAAATTTCAAGAATAAATCGATATGGTGATCAAAGTAAATGTGTTCATGATTCTCAAATGAGAAAATTTTGTTATTGTGTTTAAATGTGATAATTTGTGAAATTTATAAAATTGAATTTCTTAAAAAAATTTCCTTTAGTGATTTTTAAAATTATTTTTACATTATTGTCACAACATTAATAATAAAAATGAATAATGACAAAAAATAGTTTATGATAGTCACGAATATTTATTAACTTTACTTAGAAACGTTGATTTATCATTTGAGTAGATTTCAATTCCAGGATTAAGAAAACTTTAAACTTCCAATAATTAAGTTTTCATGAAATTTTTAAAAAGTGTTACAAAAATTTTTATTTTAATAAACAATTTTAACTGCCATATGGAATTCAAAAAGTCTCTTTACAGGATTATAGCGACATCTCTATTAAGTTTATAAACAACTTTTTTTATTGAAAGCTTTGTATTGAATATTTTTTCGTAAAATATATTTGTAAAATTTAATCTATAAAAAAATATTTCAGAATTTTTATTTAATGTTTTATGTTTATTAATTTTTCTTATGAGACTCATATTATTGTCCAAGAAGTGGAGATTAAATATTTTTCCAAAACAAAAATATTTAAACTTCAAAAAAATTTCTTAAAAATGATCAAATATACAAAATCTTTACAATATTTTGAATTTTTTGAATTATTTGGATCAAGTTGCATTAGATTATTTATTTTTGGTGATAAATAATTATAAAATCAACTTGTTAAATCTTGATTTTAAGACAAAAGAATTCATTTTCAAATTTTCTGACCAACTGTCGAATATTTTTTGAAAGTTTTTTCTTCAATTTTTTTTACCTAGTTATTGTCATGCAAAGAAAGTCAACAGGATTTGGATTGTGTTAAGAATTTTATCAATCAAAATCAACCACAAAAAAGTAAATTTTTTTTTAGCTACCTGTTTAATGTCCTATAAGAGTCAAAATTTTTAATGATTCTCTAGAAACAATCAAAAACATATTATTCAAAATAAAATATAGGTCAAAAAATTCAAGAATGATATATCACAAGTAAACATTACTGAAATTATCATAATTTTCTTAATGATCTTGAATAAAAATTCCATTGAAGTGATCACTTCATAATGATGCGAAAGAATTATGAAAAATTTTGATCCGCACGAAATGTGATATTTTATTAATTAAGTGAA
>JACWBX010001878.1:0-20917 GCA_014622435.1 Polypedilum pembai | reverse complement strand
TTTTACAACTCTACATGCACAAAATGAGGATGCTGCAGCTCCTAGTTTAGTCGCAATCAGAGCTCAAAATTGATCATAACAAGAATTTTGCAAAGAACAAAAACATCAATTTTGAAAACCATTGAAAAACAATAAAATACTGTAGAAAACTTGTTGATTATTATCTAATGTAACAATAATAAGTACATTCAAGTCTAATAAGTGAGTTTCCTGCAGTATTTTATTGTTTTTCAACGGTTTTCTGTCAGATGAGCAGAAAAAAGACACTTTGACATGTCTATGTCCGAGCAGGAATCGAATCCGCGTCTCCTGAATTCCGGTCAGGTACTCTTCCACTAAGCTACCGGCGGACATCTCAAAGCTTGGCAGAATGCCAACTTAAACCTTTTATCTGCTCAAGTTATCGTTGCTGGGCAGGAAATACTTCGTATATCCAACATTTTCAAAATCGATGTTTTTGTTCTTTGCAAAATTCTTGTTATGATCAATTTTGAGCTCTGATTGCGACTAAACTAGGAGCTGCAGCATCCTCATTTTGTGCATGTAGAGTTGTAAAAACTTCTATTTTAAGAAAGTGCAAAGAGATTTAGGGAGATTTGCCACATTTGAGAAGAATGAATAAAAATGTCTCAAAAAGTGGACAAAAATGGCGGAAAAATTGTGTATCTTTCCTTTGTTTTTAAGTTTTCTCCGAAACCTTGCTATTTTAACCCATGTCTTATATACCAAAAGAAAGCTAATATAAAATACAATTATTTATAAAAACAGCAAGGCGAAATTGTATCGGAGATTTTGTGAAATAATGTTTGAAAATGATTGAATTTTTTTGAAAATGATCAATTTTTGTGGCTAATGTGGCTCAGAATCTATTCATCTAAGAGATCTGAAACTCCGGTCAGTTATTAAGATATGTACACACAATAACTATGCAAAGTTTGAGCTTTTGTGCTCAATCTGATCAAAAGTTACAGCCATCAAAAGTTTAAAATGGCGATTTTTGAAGGAAAATTTAACGATGACTTTTCGAAAATTGTTCAAAAGTCATAGTAAATGATAAAATATTACAAAACATGTGATTTTATAAGATGTGCCATAAAATGTTAATGCATTTAGGTATTTTAATCATGTCTCTAGCTGCTTTCTATCGAGAGTTATTGGCGAAAAAGTAAAAGTTGCTAATCACTATTCCCTATACTGTATTCATTAACTGAAATTTTCAAAACTTGAATTTAAAACTCTGCAAAAAAGTCATAAAACTAGAGTTTCCTTGAAGCTTTTGATTTTTTCAAACAGTACATTTTGACTTCTAACTACAACCCTGCCCTACAAAATGTTATTTAACTTTATTCGTAATTTTCAAAAAATCATTTACTGAATTTTTAATTAAATTCTTATTTTGGACATATTTTTACATAATTAATTAGTAAACGAAATTCAAACAGTTTCTCTATTTGAGCTCATTATACCTAATTCGATTTCAAAACTTAAATTTTATTGAAATTTTTTGTCATGCAAGCACAACATTATAAAAGAATTTCAAGTGTCTCTTTAAAATTCAATGAATATTTTACACAAATCATGGAACGAATAAAAAATAATTTTTTCACAACCATTTGATTGAACATGCATGAATGGCATATAAATGTAGACAGAGAGAAGTAGTAAGTAAGCAATAGTTCAAAATAATTGAACATTAAGCATCTGTCAATCGGCAGGGAATTGGAATTGATTTTTTACTTAAACATTGTAGTCGTTTGGCGATTTCAAAGACACTTGACAAGTTAAAGAGTGAAAGAAACAAGTACAACAATGTATTTGTTGGTTTCTTGTTGTTTGTGCTCTGGTACTTGAAATTTGATTGGATTGAAAATACTTAAGTAGAAGACAATGTTTGGACACTCAAAAATCTTCAATGAAAATACTTTGATTCTAAATCATGGTCATTTCTATTTTAAATACGTTTGCTAAAAATTTTTTGTAAGTTTCTCAAAAATTGAGATTATTAATAAAATATTTGCATGAAGATTTTCTAAAAATTTCATTTAATTTTTTGTAAATGCATAAAAATTTTATTTTAAAATAAATGTTATTTTTGGGGTAAATTCAAGTTTTTTAATTATTAATCAATTGATATTTAAAGTATTTCAAAAAATAATCTTTTAAAAAATAACTGTTTCTTTAAATTCAAATATTTTTTGAACCTAAAGAAGATCAAATAATTTTAAAAATTTCTTTCTATCAAATATTCAACCATTTCCTTTCTTTTTATAAAAACAAGAATATTATAATAATTTTTGCTAAAAAAAATGGTTGGTAATAAAGAATGTAAAACAGCGGCAGCAGCAACAATCATTTTCCGTTGAATTAATGACTCAAAAAGCACTAGACAGCAAGCAATATATTGAAGAATCGTGAGAGAACGTTAGCGAGCGCAAAAAAAGAAGTAAATTATTATTTAAATTCAAGCTAATGACATCGATTGGGTAATGAGCATGCAGCAATGAAGTAAGAGAGCAAAAAAAAAATAATTTGAAAGCATAAAACATGCTGAATCAATCACATCAGAGTTTGAGCTCTAATGGCTGCAATGGAATAAATAAGTAAGCGACACAAGGGGGTAATATAGCGATTGCGGCAGTGAATATATAAATATAATAATAATGTGAGTATAATATGAAGATTGAGAGAGAGAGAGAGGCCAATTGCGATCATGATGATAATAAATAACAATGAGCAATTGAAGAATATTAATAAATAAATACAACAAACTTCGTTCACTCGCCCGTCATTTGCTCTTTGTATGTTCAGCATGCGGAGATTTCAAGTGATAGATATACACAACAACTTTTTTTATATTTATGAGCAATAATTTTCAGTTTCAGGCTTTAGAGAAAAGAGAGCATGGCAATAAACTAATTTAAAATTTAATGGAGTGGAAAATTAGAAAAAAAATCATAAGTGGACCCTTTTCTTGCCTTTCCTTGAGGTGGCATATGTACACTCACAAGAGATGACCATCAATTGAAATTAATTGGACACTTATAACGTTATAACGTTCTCTTCTTTCTTCTTGATTGAACGATGCTGTTGTTACTACTGATCAAGTTTTTTATTACACAAATTTCTTTTTCCATTTGTGTGTGTTTATGCTAAATTGACTTTGATTAACCCTTTTCATGTGATATTTTTGTGTAAATTATTTGAAATGTGATAATTTTAGCAATATTATTCAAATTTTCAGATCTTTCAAAATATTTTTTTTAAAAATTGATTTATACGAAAACTAAAAACTCTTTGTAACTTGCAAAACAATCAAATTTAAAAAACAAGCTAATATCAAAAAAAAAAAATTGTGTGAAAAATTTTTTTATATTCTAAAAATGATTTGCAAGTTTTTCAAATGCACAAAAATCCTACACTGGGTCTTCACTTCACATTGTTTTCAATGTCTGTTATTTTCATCCATCAAAATACACCCATGAATTTCATTTCGCTGTCAATATCTTTCACGATATAATTTTTTTTTCCATTCTTGAATTTCAAATGATTCATTGAATATGAATTTATATTCAGCCCATGCTTGATATATTTCTTTTTTTTTTTGCTTCGCTTTGTTGTGTATTTTTTTGAGGAAGTGAGCCCTTGAGTGCATGTTTAAAAAGCATTCGATTTTTCTTTATTGCAATGCAATCATCATGAATGTTTCTGACTCATTTCTATGCAATTGAGGAAAAAAGAGAATTTCGTAAAAAATTCAATATCGTGTAAATACACTAAGAAAAGAAAAATGTTAATGTACAACATTCTAACGAAGCATAAAACTTCTCTTTCTCTCTCACTTGAAACATAAGAAGCTGAATTATGTATTTGGGTAAAAGCTAAGCATAACAACAAACTTTTCTTCACTTCAGCTCATGTTCGTTGTGTGTCTGTGTGTTTTTACCATTTTCTTTCATTCTTTAGGTCGATTAATAGCGTACATGAAGCAAATGATGAGGAGAAAAAGGTGAACAGAGTTGTTTTTTCCAAATGTTTTTAAATTAATTCTTTTATTGTGTTCAATTTAAGTTAAATAAAACAGAAATTATCACGCTTCAAAGTGTAAACCAAATATTCTTTATGAAAGTTTTACAAAACCAAAAACAAATTTGATTTCTTCTAGTTTTTCCATATAAACTAAAAAGTTCTCAGGTCCTGTTCAAAACTATCAGTATTTAAAGGTAAATATTTATTATTTTCTATCAACTCTGGAAAAGTACAAGCAAAAAACCAAGATAATAATTTAACTATATTTCTTCTTTCTTTATCTCAACAAATTTATCAAACAACTAGAGAGAGAGAGAGAGAGAGAAGAGTTTTCGTTAATTACATAAAGTTTAGTTTTATTGCAAAGCGCAAAAAAGTTTTTTACGACTTTTGTTTCTTTCTGTTTTGGCTTAAATTGCATGAAGAGAATTTTCGCTCTCCACATTCATTTCACATGAGATTTTGTGCAAAGAGCGCAATACAAAGACTAAAGATTATAAAAAATTTAGAGCAGTAAAACAAAACAACAATGTGCACATGCTTGTACTATTTATTTCGCTTCTTTTTGCTAATTTCGTGAAAAACTGTAGTTGAATTGTTGAAATATTTGCTTTTTTGTTGCTATTTGATTTTAATTACACAATTTCAATGAATTTTTGCCATTTGAGAATTTTATTTGCATTACTGCTTTTTTGGAATTTCTGGTATTTTGAAATTGAAATGGATAAATATAGCTTTTATGTTTAAAAGAATGTGAAAAAGTTGATGAAAAGTGATGTTGAAGGTCATGAAAATAAAATTTAAATTTTAACAGTTTTAAAAAATTTAAATATCGTTAAATTTAGAAATAAATTGTTGACAAATTTTTAATTTCATAATTTAGTTGTTTCCAAGTTTAATCTTGATAATGCCGTCCTTAATTTATTTTTATTACACTTTGAATTTTGTCCTCGTCATTAAAATCTCAAAAAAAATTGTTATCAGTTTGTATTTTTCCTAGGCTCGTTTTTACCATTAATTTCAAATCATTTTTTTATTAAGTCTTAATCTTCCTTGCGCCTCTTGTCTAATTTTAATCTCTTGAGACTTTCAAGAAAACAAAAATAATTTTTATTTCACAGTTGAGTAAAATTTGTATAGACTTTGAGGCTTTGACACAATGACAACACGAGTCATAAAAAAATTTATTTATTTTCATCATCATCATCATAGCAAGTCATGTATGAAAAAATAAAATTAAAAATATTTGACATGTTGAACTTGTAAATGAGTAAGAGCAAGCAATTAATTGTATAAACATTGATTGCATAAGAAAAAGAAGTATTTTTCTCGCTTATCAAAAAAAAACTCGCAATGGAATGAGAAAATAATTGTACACAAAGCATTGCGGTTCATTTCCGACTGTGTTAATCGCGTGTTTATACGACAAACTTTCTTATCTCTCGCTCTCTCGAGCAATAATAAATATTTTTTAAAGCCCGAATAAGTCAAGTTTGATTAACAAGTCTCGAATGTTTATGACCTCATTAAAATGCTTACTTTTTTAATTTCCCTCGCCTAATTTAGAAAAGAGTCTACACACTATCATATGACACCAAAATATCATTTTTTCTACTTGCTTGCACGTAGACAATTGTTGTTTTGTACATAATTATCAGCAAAAAATGAAACTTGCCACACAAAAATGTGCATTTAACGACAATTCATTGAAACAATTTGCCATTCATTGCAATTTCTCATGAACCTGTTTTAATATCATCTCTTGCTTCTCTTTCGTCATCACTATCATCAACTTGATACCTATTTGACTTGAATTCAAGGGAGAATAAATTTCATGACTTTTTATGACACACATGACATTTTTCATTTATAGCTTATGAAAATTATTGTCATGTGTGACATTTGTAGCACAACATACAAAATATTTTTAAAAGTTATTTTTAATCACATTCCCTTGCATTGATGTATGTTTATTGAAAATTACTCCATAATTGTTTAACTTTACTGCAACTTTTTTTACATTTTGTTGTTTGCTCACTTCACAATTTTACTCGTTCTCTCTGTTTGCTTTTTACAATTGGAAATTGTTGACATTTTTCATATAAAAAAATCATAGCATGCAAGGAGAATTAATTAAAGCGATGTGAGTTAGTTTTTTATGCTAGAGTAGAAAATGCCAAATTTAATGAGACATGATTAAGTGTTGAAAGAAGTTTTACGACTTTGATCGTCATAAATTAAGATTTTTTTCGTGCCTTTGCATTTAAAATTTGTTGCTTTTTCAATGGAAATGAAAAAAAGAGAGCAAACTGCGAAATGTCAGCTGTATAAACTGGATGAGTCACTTTGGAATGTTAATTTTTGCTCTAGATAAAGCAAGTTGAAACTTAAGGGCAAGTGGAAATGTTTATAAGCAGTTGACACTAATTTATTGTAACATAGGCGGCAATTTAGTTGACAAATAAAAAACAATGTGGTTGTATAATTACGGAACACGCTTCAAATTGGAGCAGTCACATACAACGCCCTACGCTTCACAGTGGAGTAACAGGAAATCATCATCTATGAAAATCATAGATGGCGCTTCAATTATTTTAAAACCGATTAAAGCGCCATCTATAATTATCATAGTGAATTTCTTTGAATTTTTATTTTCGCAGACAGTTAAACCCTTGAAAAATTCTTTGGAAAATCTCTTGGATTCTTTGTTGTAAATTTTAAATTTTCATTTTTGAAAAAATGAGTTCATTAAGAAGGAAAAAATATCTTTTTGAATTCTTATAATGATGATTAAAGCACACAAAATAAAGTCAGCGACAGACGCAGTAGCAAAAAAGAAAGAATTATGAAAGAAAATGAAAATGTGCTTTTCATTAATCCACTTATGAAATGAGCAGAAGCAGCATCAGCATCTTTCTTTCTGTTTAGCCCAGTTGGCGGGCTTAATGAATTTCCAACCATAGAGAGAGAGAGAATGAAAAGAAGCAAATTAATAATAAGCAGCATTCAGCTGTCTCTATAGAAACGAGAGAGAAACATTATTAAAATATAATTTCTTCATTTCAGTGTGTGTTCTGTCGAGTAAGCACCAACAGCAGTGAAATAGATTGAGAACAAAACCATCATCATAATCATCATCAACGGCTAACAAATAAAAGAAAAAATTTCGCGTGTAGGAAGGGAAGGGAGAAAATTTAATTTTTTTTTGTGTCTGTATGTCTTTAATTACAAGTACAGATGTCGTTTTTAATTACTCGCTCATTCTGTTGTTGTTTTTTTTGACAAGAAATTTTTTTTGCTTCTTTTTCGTTGAGTTCATTCATTTTGATGAGCTTCCTCAAATGTCTTTTTATTTTATTTATTAGTATCTTCAAATATTTAGTAGAAGCACAAAAAAAGCAAATTAATTGCACAGATGTTTTGCTCTCTTTTTATGCTTTTTGGTCATTTTGTGATTTAATGAAATTTTTTTTTTATTTTCAGCTGCTGTTACTTCATCGGAATGTTTTGAATTTCATTTATTTTATCATAATGTTGCTTGAGAAAAATTTATGAACGAGAGAAAAAATGTCAATTTTTTTTTGCTCTAAAAGATGAAAGAAAAAAGCATAAAATTAATTTAATTAGAATCATAAAAAAGAAAAAAAAATATTTTAGGTATGTTTCGTGTATGCTGACGTAAAAAAATTTTCTTTCACTTGAAAATATTAAAAGTTGGCATTTTTCAGTAATTTTCACAAAAAAATTTTAGACACAAATTGGTCTAAAAATCATTAGTTTGACATAAATTGATCAAAATTTATTTTTTTAAAATTTTGAAATAAAAAGTTTATTCAAAATTAAGAAAGATTTTTAAACAAAAATTTACAATTTCATAAAGTAATGAGAGCAGATCTCTCGAGTTGTGACAGAAGCAATATTTATGGCGTATTGTGCATGTATCATTTGCTTCTTTTTTTTCGTGCTCTCTTGCTCCTCATTCACTCTATGTTATTTTTTTCTTCATTTCACTTTCATTAAATCTCTTGCTCGCTCTCCCACTTGTAATTTGTTTTTCAACATGTTTTTCTCTAATGCCGCCATCCGGTGGATATACATTCGTGTAGATATATTGATGTTAGATATTCACATATGTGTGCACGTTCATCTCTTTTCGGCATTGCCATTCACATTTTTAATGTTCTGTAGTTCATTTAAGATTCATGCACACTCTCATGATTTTTAATTACTAAAAATGCCTTCTTGTTTTTTTTCACATGAAATTAAATCTCTGATATGAAACTTTAACGCTGCTGCTGCTGCTGTTTTTATAAATGCAATGTGACATTTTCGAAATGAAATTGAAAAAGGCTTGCCTGTGAAATATGTATACAAAAAAGTTGTTAGTTGATATTCAAAACGAATGTAATGTGATCAGACTTTGGCATTTTATATTTTATTTAAATAACAAAAGTGAAAGAAAGTAAAATGAAAATTTCTAAATTTCTCTGATTTATTATTTCGATTCCATCGAATACAAACAAATTAATTTTATTTCGTTTTTTACCATTAAAATTAAAAGTTACTCAAAACTTGTTTTCAATATAGTAAATTTTATGTCACATGTGACTAATGTTGCGCAACATAAATCAAAATTTTCTAAATAAACTGAAATTTCGATAACAAAAATACAAATGTTGAGCAACACATTATAATTTTTATAAAAATTTTTTTGAAATATTCAAAAGAATTCAAAATGTTGTGTATGACAAATGTTGCGCAACACTTGTTCAAAAACTTTGTTCTTTTTAAAATAGTAAAAAGCAAAGGGTGCGAACTTCATTAAAAAAGTATCAAAAAATCAAAGAAAGTATCAAAAAATCCAAAATTACATCAAAAATCAAAAAATCAAATTTGATTTTTTTAAGTTTCCCATACAAATTTTTGATTTTTCTAGATTTTTCAATGATAACTATGATCGATTTTTATTTGAAGTATCAAAAGATCTTACCCCTTGGTAAAAAGAATATTAATTTTAAAAATTTTCTTTGAAATAACAGAAGATAAATAAATTTTTAAAAAACATTTAACACATAAATGTTTGAACGAAGAACATTTTGCTGTACATCAGATATGAAAAATGTTGTGTGGAACAAAAGTACAAAAATTTTAGGTAAGAAACAAAAAATTTTTTTGAAAATGGAATTAAAATTTCGAAATTATTCTAAAATATCACATATAATGTGTAAGTGTTGTGTTGCATGTCACATGCAACAAATTAACACTATAAATAGTATTTTTCAAGCTCTCTTTCTCCAAACTCTGACAGACATAATGTTTTATAGATAAAAAGCGGCAGATAAATTTATATGGTTACAAAATAGTCAATTCTCATTTCTTCATATCATCTCTCACCCGATTTGTATGTATAATTAATTTCTTTTAATGGAAATTGTGGTAAAAAATAAATATTTATATATTTCTCCAATTGCTTGACAGCACTGATATTTTTCTTACATTTTAACTTCAACAAATGAAATAATAAAAAAGTAAATGACTGGCGCTACTTTACTTATAGTTTTTTTCTCATACCAAAAGAAATTAAAATTTTTAATAGCGAAAAAGAAGAAAAAAGCGCCGCTTTATGATGAAAAGAAGAGAAAAAAAAATAATGTGCGGCATTTATTATAAACGCAAACTGTCCTGAAATGCTCGCATAAATTTTTCTCTTTTTATTTTTTCTTCGTGATTTTCGTAAATTAATTCGGACGCGAGGTCATAAAAACCTTTTCCTGCTTTGTTATTTTTATTATTATTAAGTAGAGAGATGATTATCAGCTTTATATGAAAATTTTTGTTGATTTTTAATGGAAGTTTTTTTAATTCATAGTAAGGTGTTTCTTTAAGTGGCTGTTTTGTGTTGAAAGAACCTGTAATTTGTCCTCAAATGTAAATATTTATTATTTCTTACGAAATGAAGAAAAAACTATGAAACTTTAATTGCAGATTTTTTGTTGTATAAAGAAGTCTTTAGGTTTTCAAATTAATGTTTTGAGAAATTTTAACTTAATTTTTTTTACGAAATTTTAGAAAAATGAATTAAATCTATACTGTAAAATGCACAGTTTTTAAAAATATTGCAATTTTAATTAAAACTGATTCTTTTAAGGCCTTGAATGAAATAAGTGATACTTCATAATTGTATGAATTAATCACCAATTCAAAGTCTTTTTGTAAATTAAATCTTTGCACTGTTTTGATTGAATATGAAAAGATGCAAAGGTGCGATAAGTTTTAAATATCGTTACAAATTCCTAATTTGACAGTACACAAATTTGATTTTCATTAATTAAGCTATAAATTTACAGTACTTAAACATATTTAAAAGATGCACATTGAATTCTCTACTATTTATAAAATAAAAGAGAAATTTTTGAAGCAAGATCTGAGAACTTTTTGGATTTGATTTTTGAGCGGACGAAGCTATTCCTAGCTCACAGGCGACGTAGACACAAGAAACTGTCCTAATCACATCTCCCGTCACCAGACACATAATAGTGTTGGCTGCACGTCTTTGAATGTTTCCAAAGAAGCTAATGACTGCCACTAGCGACTCTCAAAGAAAGATTTTATTCCTACCAATGAAATCGCTTGAGCGTCTCCAATTTGCTGTCACACTATAGAACATCTCCAAACTATCATGAAAACTTTTTGTTTTTGGAAAATATCAATGACTTCATAGAGTTCTCAAATCTTGACCTAAAGTGAATCTGACATATTTTCCTAATATAGCTTTATAGTTCAGTTTTAAATTAAAAACATGTCATATTTAATTTCACAAGAGAGAACCATAAAAATAATCATAAAAGCCATTCATAGCTATGAAAAATTGCTATATTTATTTTCACTTATTGTATGAATCAACAACAGAGGGATTTATTTTTGCAAAATAACCCTTTCATGATGTGAATAAAAGAAATAAAAAAGAGGGAACATTTTTTGGCACATGATGAGATGGTTAGACTTAGATTAGCACAGAATTGTTTCAAAATAAATTTCTTTCTATTGTTCTGCATTTTTTTATGTCATTTCCTACCTGTCTATAAACCAACTATGATAAAAGAAGAAAGAAACAATATAATATATAAAATTACGCTTGCATTGTCTTTTTTTTAGTCGTGATGAACTGAAGTTGGATGAATAAGGAATTTAATTCTCATTCTGCTTGCTGCTACAAAAAAAGAGAAAAGGGTAAAAATGTGTACATAATAATGTTCTGCTGCCAGCATGCTGTTACCGTAGCCACAAAGGATTAATCACGAAAACAATAAAAGACAGAGATTTTCTCTCTATACTCGCTTGTTTTTTTCTTTTTTTTTTTGGGTTGAGCAATTTTAATTAAATCAGTTATTAATGGCTGGTTGTTATTTTCATTCCTGTGTGCGAGTAAGAGTTATTGAGGCACGGCATTTCGAATCAGGGCTCAATTAAAAAAGTTTTTATTGCTCCATCACTCAATTTTAGTTTACTTCTTTTTTGATTATTAATTCATTATTAAATATTTACACTTTGTCTGCATCAGTTAATATTAAATCCAAACGTTTATATATTTTTGAATTTTAAATGTCAAAATTCAAATTTTGACATCATTGAAATTTCTTGATTTTGAACCATGAAATCCAATTTTGAATTTTTCGAAATCTAGAATTTAAATTTTAACGTTTTGAATTTTAAATTAAAAAATTTAAAACTAAATATTTGAGTTCAATGAAAGTTTTAAAAAATTTTGTACTAATAGTTTTAAACTTGTAAAATCTAAGATTGAAAATTTCTTAAATCAAAAATGCGCTTAATTCCTATTTGCCACGCTCAACTTAATTTTTCTTTGATCTACTCTGAAAATTATCTTCAATTCTAATTTTTTATGAGATTTCACTACTACTGTTGGTTCTTTAATTTCCTTTCATGCTCGGCTTTTTTTACAATAATTTTTTTTTGGGGATATGCCTTTGAGACTGAAGATTAATAATAAAAGCATTTTTTTCTTCACAAGCTGTAATAATAAAAAAACATTAAAGCGAAGTGAAGTATTAAAAGGCATTTTATTGCTTTCCTTCGTTTTCTCGCTGCTCATAAAAAAATGTTTCTTTGTCGATAGATTGGACGAGACGAGCTATAAATGCAATGTAATCGTAGACTGGGGCAATAAAGTGTCATAAAAAGTCTTCGATTATGAGTTACATGAGAAAATGTATCTAAATTGCATCTCTTAAGACTGTATAAATTAAAACGGAGAAAGAGATGGCAGTGGAAAGTTGATTAGCATTATGTTTCGACTTCTTCTTAATGTGAATAAAAAATTAGCAATTTGTGACTATTAAAATAAATTAATCAAAATGCTATGAGAATGATTTTGTAATTTTTATATTTTTTGGAAATTTTTTGAAATTTGAGGAAAATTTTACAATTTTCGCTATGAAATCATAGAAAAACTAAAAATGATGATATTTTTGGATTAAAATTTACAGCTTTCAATGCTGTACTCAAAAAATTACATTTTATTTCTTTAATTGAACTCAATTAAAATTTAATGAAACAGAGATTATTATTTCTTTGTTTCAATTAACTAAAATATACTTAATTAAAGTTTTATATTAATTCTATAAAATCAAGAAATAGATTTAAAAATTGCTACAATTTTATTTGCAAAATTCAGAAATATTTTATCAAGATTGAAAATATTTATTTTTCTACGTTTTGATACGAAGTTGTAAAGTTATGTGACTTAAAATTTCAACAAATTTTTCATAAACTTTCATGAACAATTTCTTTCATAAACCTTTTTTAATCTTCTCTTCATTCATTCAAACTTAACACTATCAATTTCATTTTATTAACATTTTACCAAATTTGCTTGATTGCTTTCGTGATTTTTTACAGATTTAGCAATTTATTTACTTTCACACTCATCTAAGATTGTTCAATGTTAATTTTTTGTGAAGTGATTATTAATTAGTCTATTTTTCTGCGTGAATGTGACAATGAATGAAATAAATTAATCAATTTGCGAGACATTGAAAGTTTCCTTTTAGTTTTAGTGAATTAATTAATGGATATTTTGATCTAATGAAAAGATTATTATGAAATTTGACAATATTGATAAATGATGAAAATATTTCAAGGTTTATAAAAAGAAATGTTGCGCTATAAATAAATTTGTGCTCTTGAGAAATAAAAACAAGAATTTTCTTCTGCTTCAAGTCATCAATCAAAAAAAAAACTCCCTCGTTGTCGACATTACGATTATTATTATAGATATTTCGCTCATGATAAGTAAAAAAATATCTCTCTCAATGGTATTTAATGCACGTCACATTCTATTGATTACATCGAACAACGCGAAAGAGAGAGAGAGAGGAGGAAAAAAAGTTTTTTATTGTTTCGTCAAAATAGCTCTCGCTCTTAATTTGCTACAATCATGCAATCAATGAATGGATATGAATATTATATTGTATGGCATAGTTATATATGTTTCACACAAAAGAGAGGAAACAATAGAGCGCAGCGCGATTGCGATGGTTGAAAAAGATTATTAACGAAGCACACACACAGCGCAAGTGAACGCAATGAAAAATTAAACATTCACAAAAAGTTGATTTAAGCGCATTTTTTATTTTAACGTATTTTTGAATTTTAAAATTTGAACTTTATATTTGAACAAACTAAATTGAAAAATACACAAAATAAATTAAATTTTATTTCTTAATTATCAAAAGATTTTAAATATAAAAGAAATTTTAAAACATTAACTTAAAAATAATGACTTACTTTGAAAAGTTCAAAAATTGAACTTCACTTTAGATATTGATTTTAAAACTTTAATTTTTTATACCAGAAATGACAAAATGAAATAAAAATATTTATTTTTCTAATTCATAAAGCAGAGAAATAACTCTATTAACATGAAAGCATTCAATTAAACTGCCTCATTCGCTTGTTTGATGTGTTTTTGCTTGTACTTCTTATTCTCTCGCTTCCCACAGAAATTGTAATGTGTATAATAATAATGCTAAGAGATTTTTAATTGGCAGTTGCCGGTGCTATGTTATAATACACATAGGGCATTCAGTCGATGCGATGCCTCATCAAAAGCCGATATCGTGCGCTGCATGAAATAAATTTGTAAATTATTTATTATTTCTCTTATGTGAAATCAAGAGTTAAAGAAATTTATGATTTCAATTCTTGAACTCATCAACACGTCATCTATCGACACGCAGACATTTCTTTCAATCCTATTTAGTTATTAGATTCTATTTTTGAGATTCAATTGCAATAAACGAAATAACATGAATGAGAAAGATTAATAATAGATAAAAAATGGAAATTGAGAATGAGAAGCATAAAATTGAACAAGAATCTATGAATTTTCTCTTTAGAAACTTTTGACTACAAAAATACGAATTTTTTTATCTTTTTGAATAAATTTGACCAATTATTGAAAATCAATCTAAATAAATTTTTGAATTTAAAAAAAACCGTTAAATTTGCAAATTCAAATTTTTTTTCTGTTATTACAAAAATCACACTTTCCTGTATCTAATAGATACAGACAATAATTGCAGCTAATAAACAACTCAAACATCTAATATTCCCTCTCTATTTACTTCCATTTAAATCAATTCTTTTCTCTCTACAATTTCTTGCCACTTGCATATAAAACTAGTAATTGAATGCATTGAAATTGAAATGAAAACGAGAGAAGAAGTCTTAAAATAGTAAAGTAATCAGAATTGTAAATAATTACATATAACTAAGTAAGTAGGAAGCATTGAGCATTAAATGAATAAGAAAACATGAAAAACGGCTTACAACAATGTTGAGAAATGATGAAGAAAAAATTTTTACATGAATGGACAAAAACGATTATTTTAATAAACACGCAGACACTCCTGCATGCTCTGATGATGATGATTGTGACTATAAAATTGTAAAATTGTGCATGACGATAATCAAACAAGCAAGGCAAGCGAGTGAACTTTTTAATTGATATTTACGGCTAATTATGGGCTTTGTAAATGTTCAACTTTCGTATGCAGACAGAATCCTTATAATAAAGTGGTTCCAAAGTGCACTTTGAAGTGATTTTCGTGTGAGTGCATTTCATTAAACAATACAACGTTGAAAATTATTGCCTTCTTAAATTTCAACTAGAGCAGAGAGAGAGAACTTGAGAAACCACTTAGTGTGCACCACATGCATTGCCTCAAATTTTTTTTTTCATATTTCTTTTGAAAAGTGAATCACTCACACACGTTGCAGAAGGCAAGAAGAATGGAAAAAAGGTCTCATGCATGAGTTCTCATGCCATGCTGAAAATATTAAATTTCTATTCTATTTCTACTTCATTGAATTCAGGTTTCACTAAATCTTCTTCTTTTCTGCTTAGTTTGCAAATATGATATACAATCTGCGTGATTTCTTTAAATTGCTACATGTGCGTCAAGTTTCTTGGGATTATTTTAAAAAAATTTTTTTTGCAAAAATTAAGCCGAAGTAGTAATTTTCAGACTTTGAAATCATTTCTGGTCTAACTAAAATTTAATTAATTTGTTAAATGAATATGATTTTTAGTTGAAATTTATTTGAAAATTTACAACTGATATGATTAGACTCTGGTAAATTTTTTCAAAAAATTCAAAATTGTTTTTAACTTTATTTCTTTTGTTTTGTTTTTGGAAACTGACTTCAATTTGAAAGTTTGGAATATGTTTTAATAATTTTAAAAATTTTCATACAAATATTCAATTTTTTAAAACTTCTATAGATTTCAAGGCCTGAGAATTCTTTGATTTCAATTTGATTTGTAAGGAAAAAACCAAAAATCAAAAAGTTCTCAGGCCTTGATAGATTAAGTATTTTACTATTTTTCAAAAATTCTAAAAGATTTTAAATTTTTCTAAAATTTTGATCAGGTTTTGAAAATTTTCAAAAAAGAATGCACATGGCATAAATCACAAACCACAAATGACATTTGTCACATAACATAAGAAAAAATAAATCCTTCTATTACTTTCTGCATAAGTGTACACAACAATAAAAGAAGTAAAAGAAGCAAAAAAGTATTTTCCAACTCAGTCACCATGGCACTGCTAAAAAGGATTTGAAATATATACATATAACAGAAACGGCAGCTTATCGTAACAAAGTAAAATCATTCATATGTAAGCGAGTAACTCAAGACTTTCTTTTTATTACATACATGAAAAAGCTTACATTGCATGAAATATTTCTTGAAAATTGAAAAGATTTTCCATGAATAAATAAAGCAAGGAGCAAAAATGTGCATTTTACCAAGATAAACTTTACAAGAGAACCTTGTAATGATGCTTTTAAATGTGATCAACTCTTCACATGTGATGAAAGATGAAGGACATTTTGAGACACATGCAACTGTGCAGTCAATGTTGTTACTAATGATAATTACTGTGCAAAATTATGACAGTCAATCACGAAATCGTTTAAAAATAATTTCATTTCTTGGCCTGTTCATTAAAAATTTAAAAAGCAATTTTCATTTTATAGACATAAATTTTTTCGTGATTTATTTCTCTGCTTTGAATTTCTTGTAAATTATCGCATTCATTTTATTATATTTTTACGGGTAATTGAAAATTACATTTTTATTAAATATAAAATCAAAAAAATAATTATTTTGGAAAAATAATGTGAAAATAAATTGTGCAAAATTATGTAAAATAGTTTGACATATTACTGGTTATTTCACTTTGTGGAAAATAAAGTGAGCTTTAAAAAGAATAAAATTTCTGAAATCCGAATTTAAAAAGTTATTGAAATTTAAAAAAACTTTTGATAGCTTAAAATGAAAATTCATTTTTCAATGACTACTTCGTTTTGCTTATTAAGAGTTCTCTTCCATTAAAATTCAATGCACATGTTCATCTTATTTTGTTAAAATATCTAATTCTTTGTATTTTACTAACATTAAAGAAACTTTAAAAATAAGTGCACTTTAAAATTTCAATTATTGAGATACAATCTTGTAACATTTTTATTTCATATCAAAACACATTAAGTAACAAAGAAAGCAGAAAAATCAGGTCATTAAGTCGCAAATAAAAGAAAATTCTTTGTCATAAAATTTCCATACCAATCGACAGTGGTTTATAATGCGAGAAAGAGACATTGCAGAGAAAAGAGGGAAGGAAAATTTCATTTTTATGATATTTCTCATTTTATTGACACTAATAATGACATTGCAATAAAAAGAAGAGAAAATGTGGTGAAAGGTTTGTTATTATCGAGACGATAGAGCGCCATTACAAACATACATTGAGTCACATTTTATCATTATTATAGTTTATTAGATTATTAAAAAAGATGAAATTTTTCCTTTATAAAAATGAAGTTAAATAAAACTATTTTTTGAACTAATTGAAAAATTAAGTTCTTGTGTAAAATAAGAAAAATTAAAAATTAAAAGTAAACAAGAACTTAATTTAAACGAATAAAAATTTTCGAACCAATTATAACTAATTCGTCATTGAAGCAAGTATTGAATGCTTTTATTTTTTATTTGTTTAAATTAACAAAATAAATATTTTGAAGAATTAATTTTTGAGTACAATCTCTTTGATTATTTACAAAGTTATACAATGAGGTCCAAATTTTTATTCAAAAAATTGCAAAATATTTTATTAACTTCTTTTCCATAACATTTTATCAAACAGCATTAAATTGAGTGTTGAAAATGAAAAAAAAATATATATTTTTCTTTCCATTACATTTTTTATACAAATGTATTGATTACTTATTGAAGTGTATAAAATAAATACACACGCTGCAATAATGTTGTCAATGTAATAATCTCCTCATGTTACATTTTGAAGTTGAAGAAGATGATTTTGAGCTCATTCAATGGAAATATGTCTATATAAAAATTATTTACCCATGAAAGGTCATGATGATTCCACAGAAAATCTCAAACATAGAGCGAAAGACTAGTCAAGTATGATAAATATATATAGAGAGAAAAAAGAAATAGAAATCGAGTTCCATTAAAAAATGCGATCCATATATATTGAGAGACTCTTAATGATAATTCATTTCCGTGGAAATTCATACACACACACACACTCAAGTATCACTTTGGTATGATGTAATAACACTTGAAGAGAATTTAATGACTTTGCTTGCTGATAGTAATGACTCTCTTTCATATTTTTCGATGTAATTACAAAGCATTGGGCTAAGGAAAAAATGAGATTCAAATGGTAATTAAAGCTGCATTAAAAATCGATTTCATGCGCACAAATACAGAAGTGTTTTTGCTCTGGATAGTTTAAATTACAAATTGACTTGGAATTTGAGGTATTAAGAGCTAAAATTGAGGATTTTGGTGATAGACAGATGTGTAATTATTGATTGATTCATATGTGTGAAATTCTTTGATTTGAAACACTTGATAATGAAATAAGTTAATAAGAATTTGAATTTACTACAAAAAGTGATAACTTTGTAGTAAAAGTGATAACTAGGGTTAAAAATATGCGCACATTTTTCTTCTTCTTTTTCGTAAATTATCGAATGCTAGTTTTTAGAGTTTTCTAAATAAAGAAATTTAGCCAGGCGAGAACACTCGAAAAAGATCATGAAAGAGCATGTTGAGATCATTAGAGATAGGAAAAGATAAGAAAAGATCATTTAAAATGATCGAGTGTCCTCACCTCGAAATTTAGTTTTTTAAGAGATTAAGACAAAACTTTATTATTAATTTGTTAATCAATACAGAAATATTTTATGCAAAATCAAACATTATTTTTAAAATTTTCTAAACGCACTATAAATCAAGATTCAGAATATTTTCTAGACGTAGACGCACGTTGCTCTTATTTGCTCCAATTTGCTCTTGTTTATTCTTTAATGCTTTTTTATTCCTCTTTAATCTTTTTTGTTCTTTTTTTATTATCTGTCCATGCTTGGAATATTTCAATAAAATTTCTTTAATTCTTGAAAAACGTTAAAATTTAAATGAACTCAATTGAATTAAGAATTTTTCAAAGCAGTAAACTATTCAAGAATCTACAAAAGAGTTCAATAAAACGAAAACAAAATGCAAAAATTTTATATTTGTCACTAAAAAATTCATTCATAAATATCCAGAGTTAAGCAATGTGTGAGTAAAATATTCAGAAAAAGTAAGATAAGGAAATTTTTCTTAATAAAAATTCCACGAGCATCATCGTTTATGGCATTATGCAAATTTGAATATTTTTCAAAATCTACTGCATAATCTCATAGCAAAAGAGAGAAAATCAGTTTTTAATTGATTTACTTTTTTTGATATTATAATTAATGCTAAGTGACATGTATTTAAATTTTTCTCTTTCGACTGAACTCACGCTTGAGATAAAAATTTGAATTTCATTCATGAGTGTTTTGTGATTAGCATTTATTTGAGATTTAAAACTATAAGAGAGAAAGATTAATTCCAATCGACTGTTGTCGCATGTAATATTAATGACAAATCTTATCGGCATATTAAGAATGTATTTATATTCACATTTCAAGTCTTTCTTGTTTCTTTCGCTCCCCTACAGCGACATGATTTCATTTTATCTCTCATATCATAAGAAACTTCATCTCTTTCTTTTTTTTTAATAAATTTCATTCTGTTTTTCTTGCGTGAAACAACACGAGGAGCAAGCGAAAGACAGGCAGAAGCAGATGATAATAAAAAATTTATAGTAATGAATGCGAATTGGGTCAGTTATTAAGAAACCAGGAAAAAAATACAAATTATGATAATGGTGAAGATATTTTTTTTTGCCTTTTTGATGGGCTTATTTAAATAAAAGTTAAAGATACGAAAGAATTCTTGCTGAGATTTTTGATAATTATAATTTTTATTAGTTTTAATTAAAGATAAGTAAATAATTATGATTTTTATGATGTTATAAGAAAGAGAAACATTTAATTAAAAAGAATTTTACTAAAAACTAATTTAAAAAGCAAAATTTTAAATTCAATTCTCCACTTTATGAGTAATTCCAGTATTTAAAACTTTTGTAATTTTATTCAAAATTTTTCGTTTTTTATCTAAAAATAAATTTACTACAAAAAAAAATATCTTTAATGACCTAAAAAAATACTTTGATGAGGAATAACAATCAAAAGCATATTTTCCTACCAACAGCAAACAATAAAAATGAGAAATTTTAATAAATCTTTTATTCATTCATTCATTCATCACTATTCAAGTATGATATGCATACACAAATAAAAAATATATAATATGCCAGCTTCCTCTCATCATTAAAAAAAAATGAATACTCTCGAGTGAAAGAGAAAGAACTTTATGAAATTTAATTGAAATTTTATCTGATGCTTATAATTTTATTATACATAAAAAAATTGAGACAGACTGAATGTGAAAAATTTGCATTTATAAATTAATAACAATTTTCGTTTCGATATGCAGGCGCAGTTTTAATTTTAACTCCTTTCTCTTTTTAGTTAATGTTGTGATTTCATGAAATTTTCTTCATTAGCTCCACAATTTAAATTTGAATTATTTTTTAAAAATTGGTGAAAGTACTCAATTGCGGATTGGTGTACTTTAGCGCATTTTTGGCGCCCAGATCAGTGTTTTTTACAAATGACATAGTTAGCTAATCTGTATTTATGAATAGAAGCTTTACCTTAAATACAATTGTTAAAGTAAAGTTGAATTACAAATCTTGATGGTTAGTTTCAGCTTTTTAATTTGATTAGAACAACCAGAATTTCTGTGACTGTATCAAGTTAAACCAAGTTTTCAGAAACTTTTCTGAATAGTAATTCTAATGGCTGAATCAAATTCGAAGTTATATCCAAATTTCCATCGCAATCA
>JACWBX010001877.1:0-10855 GCA_014622435.1 Polypedilum pembai | reverse complement strand
TTAGTACCAGTTTATGGAGGCTTTTATTGCGAGAAACAAATTTTTATTAATGTCATTCCAATATTATCAATATAATCGTTTTTGCTAATCAATAAAGGCAAAAGAGAAAAGAAAGTTGTTAAAATGGTTAGCTCAAATTTAAAATCTCCTACCTCACAAGGTATTAATTTTTAAATTCTAAAAAAATCTTCTTATAATTGATTATAGTGAAATTTTTCTCAATTAATAAGAAAAGATTTCTAACAGGTAGGTAAAAAAGAGATGAGATTGAGTTCATTGATCGTAATTAAAATTTATATCATGCTCATCAAACTCAAAATAACACAAATTTGAGTGAAAAGAAAATACCATATTTGGAAAATATTTCAAAAGAAGTCATCGTTACTAAGTATCGTATTTAATTGATTTACGACACTAATTAGTTGAAAATGAAGCGAACAAGAAAATTGATTCCAATGAACTGAAATTCATGCCTACAGCCAAAAAAAGATGATGCCAGTTGAATTGCGAATGAAAATTGTTTTCTTTTATTGGCATTCTTTTTGTTTGTGCAAAAGGCATCAAATCTGAGATCATAAAAAAATTGCGAGCGCGATGTGAAGCGTACAACATTGCTCAAGGATGTTGATTGCAATTGAAGAAAAAGGTTTGCCTGCACTTTCATCATCGTTATTATTATTACAAAGAGTCAAGTTCATAAGAAAAAATGTGTAATAAAATGTTAAGAATGAATAGAATGACAAAATGTAAAGTCAACAATTTTAATTAACTTCTTTGTTTCTTATTATGATCATTATCAATAAACAGCAGTAGTAGTAATAAAAGAGGAATTTTTTTTTCGGAATTAGCAATTAAATACTCAAGAAATCATAAAATGTTCTCATTTTTACAAGGCAAAAGAAGAAAAAACTTAACGAGCTTTGTGATCAATATCCAATTCCAGAACCGAATGCAGCATTTTATTCAGAACAAAAACAAACACATAAAATGAGAAAAGAAATAAAATCATATCAGTTTTCGATAGAGATTTTAGTTTGATTCATCTTTGTGTTTCTCATAAGACAAAAAAATACTTCTGTGCCATTTACTGAAGTCGATTGTCATAAACATGATGCAGAAAAAATTCTCATCCTGGAAGTTTAAACTTTTAATTTCTTTTAATCTTATTCTTCTATTTTGTAATTCTTTTTCTTTTGCTTGCTCATTTTGTAAGCAATTCATTATTTATTCTGCAATCCATATACAGCAGTAGCAGTACTTGAAGAAGAATAAGTGGCGAGAGAGCAAACAGAAATCGCTTGTGAAGTGATAAAAATGCGAATAAATTAAATCAAAATGTGAATTGAGTTCGATTGGCAATAAGCAATTGACATTTTTCACGTGAGAGAGAGTGCATCAAAGGAAATGATTGCCGTGTTGCAACAATAGCAGCAGCTAAAGAAGAAAGATAATTGTATGTGCAGTGGATAGATAAATTTTGAGCGAAAGAATGTGAAAGAATTCAATGAATGAATGAATGTTAATAGCACCTTTAATTTAGACGTGAATCGCGAAATGTTGGCAAAGCAAGAAACGAAGAAATTGAAATTCTGCCTGACAGTGAGCAATTTTAAATGAGTCTGAAAGAAACACAAACATCATGTCAAATCTAAGACAACTCTGGCGAATTGAAAAGATTGAGTTCTCTTCATGCTTCTCTCTTTGCATGCGATCATCAACTAAAGAGAGAACCAGATGAAAATGTTAAGAAAGTGCGACTGATGTGTATTTGCATTTTTTGACATAAAATTAAATGATGATTGCTTAAAGCTCTCGGACTGAGTAAATTGCATTTTATAGCTTAATTTCAAACACAAAAAATGTTTTACCCAAGATTCACTCTTTCTTTCTGCCGCTCGCGCAACAATTGCAATTGCATCACATATTGCAACGTCTTCTTTTTTCGATGGTGGTCTCGACTTCAAGTTTCTTTTTGCTTTGCTTTCATATCATTCTCTTCGCTCGCTTAAAAGGATGAAAATGAAATGAAGAGAGAACACTGATAATTTACTTGATTGCTGCAGTTGCAGCTCTACATTCAATGTCATTTTTTTGAGTATTATATAAATTTTTCTGTTATCAGTGTTGGCTAAATGTATTTTATAAAACTTTAAATTTTTAATGCCAAAATTTGTCTCAAATTTCCAATATTTAAGTTTGAGGTTCTTAAAAGAAAACAATGACTAATATGAATAGTTTTATGGAACAAAACATTGAATAAAAATGTAGTTTGATATACCAAATATTTTATTGTAAGAAATTAGAAATTCGACAAACTCTGAAATTTTTACAAGATTTTTAAATTCCACTGAAAATCATTTAAAAAATTACTCAATTGTGTGATAAAAAAGGTAACAATGTATCAACAAGAGCCGCGGTAGCAGCACGGAGCATTGAATAACATGAGAACGGCGTCTATATTGATAAATCAGATGATTTATTTCACATCAAAGAAGTGAGTGAGATTGCAAGTATACAAAAACTTGTTTTCTGCTGACTCTGTGAGAGAAAGACATATTACAATTGCAAATGAATGAATGCGAAGAGTTAATAGTCTTCATTAGACTGACTCTCAAGGATTTGTGAATTTAATTTAATAAATTCTGGTTCGTTTTCTTGCTTTTGAAGAGCTTCCATGTACTTTGCTCTTTCTTCGCAGACAAATTTGAGATCAGTTGAGTATTTTTGTGCAATTTCAAGTGCACGAGTCCATCGATGTAGTCGCAAACAGAACTGAATTGCCTCCGATATCTTTTGATTATGTAACAAAATTGTCTCAGCTTCTTCAATTCTCATTCCATTCATTGCATTCTCCGCCATCTGCTCCACATCATCCAGTTCCTTCACGAATTGCATATAATCGACTTTGTCAATTTGCAATGCTGATGAAAATGCCTCCTCACTGATCTCGTGTTGATTGCGTTTGGATGCAAGTGCAGCCAAGCATGTCCATAGCAAAGAACTTTGCCCCATACGACAAATTTTCAATGCTTTTTCCCATTGATTTTCGCTGACAAGCTTATGAATGAGAATGCAGTAGATTTTTGTCGAGACTGTAAAATTCGCTCCTGATGCGCACAATGTGATTGTGAAGCCATCAAAATTTACAAGTGAAATGTTTTTACCAAACTCGGTTGTGTCGTAAGATAATGTCGTCAGCGCAATCAGTGATGGATCAGAACACGCCTCTCCTGGGCAATACCAAATGCTATAGCAAGAATCGTGTAATCCAACAAGCACATTGCACTCACTCGACCACATAATGCTTATCACTTGCGTGCCAATCTTATGAAGTGTATAGTCTGGTCCACTTTGTATCAATGTCAAGTACAAATCACGATTGCTATCGATGAACGCAACAAGATGCTTATCGTCTGCCGACGGACCTGAACGATTGACAGCGATTTCCGTAATTAGCTGCTTGTGTTTCACTTGATTCGGCTCCTCCTGTCTTGATGCACCCGGATAGAGATCGAAGATATGAATTATCGATTGATCCGCATAGTCGCGTATAGCAAGAACGTCAATACCCATCGAGATGCTCTGTGTTGTTAAGTTAAATGCTTGTGCTTGTGAACCAGCATAACGTGGATTTAAATGAAGTCGTCCAGAATAGGTGTAGATAAAAATTGATATATTATCGACGACAAGAAAATTTCTGCAATAAAAAAAAAATTCTTAAATTCTTCGAAGACATTTTTCAACAATATTTTTATCCTTCAATCTCTTTCTTTCCGCAAGAAAGGTAAGCAATGATAAATTTCGCATCATTAATCAAACACTTACTTTTTACCAAGCAATATAATTCTGACTTCAGGTCGATCAACAATCACTGGCGTGTTTATATAATTTTCATTAAAAATATGCAACTGATTTGGCGTTGCAACAACTAAATGTCCATAACCTAATTCCCACTTAATTATACGATCAGAAAAGTCCAACGTATCTGTTGTATTATTAACTATATCTTTCATTATCATCATTCGCCTTCCAGTTATTGTCGCTTTCAAGTTCTTGTAGATGACTTCACGTTCAACGACGTGTCCGAATATGATATTGCCAGAACTTGAGCCGCATAAAATTTGCGTACCGTCTGGCGACCAAGATATGTTCATTAGCGAGCCAACAGGTTTAGTATCTTCAAAGCGTGTTACGTTGTAGCACCACTAAAATGAAATAATAAATGCAATTTAATTTGAAATGAAAAGAAATTTGATCTTACTCCACTATAGTGACACAATTTGAGCATATTAAATCCTCCGACAGCGAGCATTTTTCCACAAGGACTAAAATCAAGTGTTGTTATTGGATAATCATCGCCAGCACTGGTGTAAATATTTGTGCCTTGTGTATCCCATATCTTATAGCGTGTATCTTCACCGACAGACGCAAGATATTCTCCATTCGGAGCCCATGCAATTGAAAGTACTAAACCATCATGTGCTTGCCACTTGATTAATTTACTGTTTGCCGCCAGTGGTTTCAATGCGATTGTATTGCCCTGACAATAGGCAATTGTTGTCGATGTCGGTGACCATCGGGCACAGACAATTAAGCCCTCATTTTGAATTACTGTCGAACGTAACATTCCGGTTCGCGAGAATATTTTTATGACACCATCTTCGCCAGCTGAAAGCAAACCAGAGCCATCTGAACTCCATCGGCATGATATTATTGCACCATTGTGGGCATTAACACTACGTTCAACTCGTGCTCCTTTATTTAATATTATAAATCGACCATCGGATGATGAAATCAATAAATTCTCATTGCTTTTTCCGCTTGATTTCGATATGAGCCAATTGAAGTCGGTTGGTTGGAAATCTGGTATTTTTGCCACTTGCACAAAGTCGCGCGTTGTCGTCGTCCATTTAAGTATTTGACAGTCATCGCTTTGATATGTAAATTTATATAATATTTTTAAATCCCTTTCATTCGCCACAGTAAAAGAAGTGAATTTCTCACCCGCATGAATAAACTTCGTTGTTGCTACTCCAACCGACACACGTTATCGTTCCTTTGTAAATTGCTTCCTTGTTTAAATAAATTTTGAATTTCATCTCTCGTCTCGCTATCTCTTAGCACTTTCTTTGTTTGAATGAAATGAGATAAAGCAGGAAACTATAGCTAGCTACTAGTGAAACTGAATCCTTTCTTCTTTCTTTGTTTTTCGCCCTCTTGCTATATTTTGTTGACTTTATTGTCGTTACCATAGTGAAGAAGAGTTGCTTTGGTGAAACGGTTCACGTGGAAACGATACAAATGCTTTAATATTAGCTTCTACTGGTGCTATAGAACAACAACAAGTGGAATTATGAACAGGTGCAGAAAGGTGAATATACATATTTTTATTTTTTATTTCTGCATGATTTTTCTCTTATTCATTCTCTCTTTTCATTTGATACAATGATATTGCTTTCATCTATTTGAATGCATTGAAGCTGTTGAGTTGAAATTTTTACTTTTTTGTAACATTTCAAATAAAAATAATTTAATTTATAATAAATTGCTGTCATAGCTTCAAATTTCATTAATATTCTCTTTTTCTTTTACGAGGAAAAAGTTTTCTTTTACGATTCATAATTGAATTACTTTAAATGATTTCCTAATAGCATACAAGTCATTGATCTATAAGCAGCTATTAAAACTTTTTCTTTTCCTTGCTCTCTCTTTTTCTCTAACAAGTGTCATAAATATTTCATATAATATATAAATTGATGGCAAATTACCTTCGATAATCCTTCACGTCGTATTTCTCATTCCATTTTTTCTCTGATAATCGACATCATATGCTTCTTTGTCTTAAGATAATCGCATCATCTGAAAATTATATATCATGATGGAGTGAGTAAAAAAAAGAAGAGAGAGAACATAAATTATTAATAACCTAAATAATACTTTCTTTTCTCTCTCTCACTACAGTTTTTGGAAAAGAACGAGAGACACAATAAGTAGAGGAGGAAAAAGTTTGACATAAAAAATTCATAACACGAATTATGTATCATTTCCAGCTTCAAAGGCGAAAATTCTTATTTTTTCACATTTTCGTCTTCTTCTTCTTCATAGCTGCTATTTCATGTGTGTGATGGTCTTCAAGGGAAAAACTTTATGTATGTATTTTCTTTTGGCCTATATTTCATTGCCATTAAACAACCTCATTCATGTCGAAACTCATGTGGAAAAAAGTCGAACCTATCAAATTTAGTTTAATTGACCGAATAATTTATTTTGCGTTTCGTAGATGAAGAAATTTTTGCCCTCGAGAGAAATTTAAGCGCGTGTGTAGAAAACTTGTTATTTTCATATTTTTGTGAATGTCAAGAAATGTTCTACCTACTTAATTAAACTTTATTTAGGTATTTAGGTTGAATAAAATGAAGAAGCTAAAAGATTGCAATCTTAATGGACCTTATGCTATAATTTTGTAAAACATTTAAGCAAAAATAAACAATTTAATTATAATTAATAGGAACAAGAAGTAGTTCTCTGACCTCAATCAATTCTTTCATATTAATCTTCATTAAATAATTTTAATACTTACCAAACCCTGCAAATGAGGAAAAACTCTGAGAGAAAAATTACTTTGGAATGTTTGGAAATAAAAATAGAGAAAATTGTCACATAAATTTCAAATTCAAGGACAACACGTGTGTTGATTTCTTTTATTTTGCTTGATGATTTACAAAATTATTAATTGAAGTTTGTTTATAATTGAAATATTTTTATTAATTTAAATTTTTTCATTTATAAATTCATTTTGAAATGTCGAAAATCCTGAAACAAAGAAATTTACAAAATTTCCGCACATGCGCAAATTCATTTATCGTAGGAAATCACGTTGTTTCTCCCTCTACTACAACCCTTCAAGAAGAAAATTCATTCATGAGTTTCTCAACTGGAAAGCCTTCACCACATGGTTCCATAGGCAACAAAAATTTTCTCATTTCTTCCAATATTCTCACTCGTTCTTATAAATTACCATCAGGACAAAAAATTTCCTTCAGTGTGTCAACAGTTTTCACACAGTGAGGACATTTTTCCGACTCTCTCGAGTTATTCTCTTATGTCAGAGTTAAAAAAGTGCAGAGAGAGAGAATAAAATTGTGTATGTTTGGTTTATTGTTGTGAAAAATATTATTATACAGCTCGTAACAGCGATAATAAATTTTAATAAGTAACAAAAGGAAAAAAAAATTTAAATTTTATTCATGTGACAACAAAAGAATAATTACAAAAAAATCTGAGTTTTAAAATAAAAAAAAGGAATCACTAAATGAATTGAAAATTATAGAAATAATTTAATGAGCTCATCAATTTTGTGTAATATGAACAATGAGTCAAAAGTGAAAAGGAAAAGTGTAAAAAAGGGATTATTAATGAAGCATTTTAAGTGAGAGACGACGGTTTTAAGCTACGGATCGTTAACTACATTTTGGGGGTAAATATTTTTTCACTCTTTACTCCTTTGTTCTCGCGCTTTGTCTTATTATCTCTCGCATTTGAAATTGTTATTATTTAATTAAATTTCTCTTCTTCTTTGCCTCCCTTTTTACTTAAAACGCAAACGGCAATGACATCGAGGCGTCAATTTTCTTATTCTTTCGTCTTCACGTTTCGTTGACTGTGTTTATTACATTGTACACATATAAACAATTTTCCATGTTACACTTGAGTTGCAAGCGTGCAAAAATAAAGAAAAGTTTTGTGAACGTTTTTCTTTGCCTTATCTTTCACACAGGAAATTGTTGACAATGAATTTGAAAAACTTACTGCCTTTAATAAACTTCTCACATACGTTTCTTTTACGTTGAACAAACCAAAATAATTGTTGAAACTTTTACGGAGAGAGATTTTAGTTGATTAATTATGATTGCGATATGCGAGTTGTGTGTTAGGGAGGTCCATTAATTTAAGTCGCTTTCTCACAATGGGAGCAAAAAAAGGAAAAAATTGCCTCTTCATGACACTGTGTCGATAATTTTTTGATTAATTGCTGTTGAATTTTATTGATATTTCTACAATATATACGACCCTCACTCATGTTGTGTTTGAATTTTTCTTACCATTTTGTTGATATTGTCGTCAGGTGAACGTAAAGTAAAGTTAATGGAAGCACTTTCTGCGTGTATGAAATGTGATATGAAAGCAGAAGGTAATGAAGTAACTTGTGTAATGGAGGTTGGAATATTATTCATATTGTGGCAATTTGCACAGAAGGGAAGAAAGTCATTAATGCTGCTGATATGTTTGTAAAAATCATTATTAGCGTTGAATTAAAAATTATTGATAGAAAAATAATTTATTTAATTATAAATGAAATTTTTCTCTTTTATATTAGGAAATGGAACAAAAGTTTTTAATAAAATCAATCGAATTGTATCAAGCTTGTGATTTTGATGTTTTTTTAAAAAAATTTACCAATTTACAAATTTTAATAAACTTGCTTGTTGTCATTTGTCTTTTTTGTTTTCCAAACAAATATGTCTAAAAATTTTCAAATTCTTTCTGTTTTCACTTTATTTAAGGTGAAAATTTTATAAAAGTAAAATCACTTTTGTAAAGTTTGCCAGATTGCAAGCCAAAATTTCTGCAGTTTAATCACTTAGTCCGAAACATATGACTACATTTTTGATCGAAATTATGGTTAGTTTCTCAAAGGTATAAAAATTGATTTTCAATTGAGTATCAATAAAATTTTCTATTGAAGAATATTTCTTTAATAAGCGTAGTTCATCATAAGCTCTTCAATTATAAATTTCATAAAATACTGTGAAAATAAAATTAATAAACTTACAAAAATAAATAAACATCTTTTACAAGTCACATTAAAATCATGTCTTCTTAACAATTTTTAATTTCTTTCATAAAGCTATTTGAGTTCTAATTCATTTCCTGTTCTTTCCTTTTTTGTTTTCATTCTTTTTAAGCGGAAGATATATGCTAAAATATTCTGAAATATTAGCAATACATGCAACACACATTTTTACTCGTGCTTTAATATTAAAACATATTTCTTTCAACTTATTTTTTGTATATAAATTTTTCTATATGAATGAGGAATAGCAGCGGAAATTAAATTATTTTATGACATATAAAAGGAAAAGGAAAAACTCTTTTTTCTTGCCTTTTTTCATACTTGTTCTTATGAATTTATATTATGCGCATAGATGAGGAGGAGAAAAACAGTGTATTGAATAAATTACAAACACACAAATGGAATAGAAATGATGATATTAATAAATTTTCTCTTATTTTTGGAAATCACTTTAATTTCTCTGTTATCTGAATCACATCTCGACCTTCTTGCATGTGCCGACACTCACATATAAAATATTCAAATGTTAATAGCAAACGAGGCTTTTACTTAGGACTAAAATTTTCATTTTAATTATTTTTTTATGATAATTTCTCAATTTTATCGCTCGCTTACAATTTCATTTTCATTATGAATTTTCTGAAAAAAAAGGAAAGTTAAATCCTTTAACTAGATGAAACTTCTCATTATATTCATCACTGAAACGCTTGGTTTTTGTCGAATTGTATTTTAATGGCACCCTGAAGTTCAATTAAATGGAATTCTCATTAACTTTTATTGCTTCGTGAAAATTGTTTTTCAACAATGATCTGAATAAAATTATTTTATTGTTCATTCACGTCCTGAATATTATAAACCAAAATTTCTTTATTTGTTAGCGTCAATTTGATTCATTTTGAAAAATTAAAAGCTTCTCACGATCATATAATGTGAGCAATAAAAATTTTTGCTTACTTTACTCTAATTTTCATGTAATAATTCCACAACATCCGAAAAAGTGTTTACAAGACGAAGCAAGGTGAGATAGAGCTTTTTATGACTCGGATGTGCTCAAAATTTTATTAAACTTTATGTAGTTCTTAACAGAAAAGGAAAATAAGAAAGAAGGTTGATGAAATTGTAAGGAAATGAATGAATAATGCCTAACAAGCACGTATTTAGGTAAATACCTTTATATATACAACAGCAGCATGTGAATTCAGTTGTTATAGATTTTGCTGACTCTCAAAAGAAGTTCATTGCAGCAAGTAATAAAAATATAATCTTTTTTTCCTCAAGTATGTATTGTAGAAACTTTAATTAAGAATGAAAGTAATCAAATTGACGATTGCGACATGAAGCACAAGGAAGCGAATGAGCGAGCAAAAGATTGTCTAAAATAAACATGAAAAAGTAACTTCAAGTGAAAGCATCGGCGGAAAGAAGAAATTGGCAACGATAAAAATGAAACTTTTCCTATTTTCACATCGTGATGAGAAAATTTTATTTAAAAAATTCTGTTTTTGTGTTTGTGTGTGTAGAACCCTCGTAAAAAATCTTGTTTTGCTTTTTTCACGCGAACGACAATTGCTTAGGGAGAAATATATTTATTTTTCTTTAAAATTTAATACCTCTCGTTTCTGTTACTCGCTGCTCTCTTTTTCACAGATTGTCGTATGAATTCAACTTAAAAATAAAAAGTTTTAAATTGCAGAAGTTTATTTTAAAACACTCAACAGATGAAATATCAAATATTATTATCATAATCAAAGTAAAGACACTCTGTTATAAATTAGACAATTTCAACAAATTCTGTACAAATTTTGAAGGGTTTGGAAAATCAGTATGCGCAGGTATGCAGGTATGCAAATATGCGCATACTATGCGTATAGTATGCGCATACTATTCGCATACTAAATTTTAAACAATAATATTCATTTTGAAAGAGTCTATTAAATTTTAAGAATAATAATTGCTTAACTTTTGTATATAAATCGCTGTTTTAGTGATAAAAATTTTTAA
>JACWBX010001874.1:0-10950 GCA_014622435.1 Polypedilum pembai | reverse complement strand
TCTTTCTAAAGTGAATTTTAACTATAGTAAAGTGAAATTTATTTCACTTTCATAAAAGTTACGTCCACTTTGCTCAAAGTAAATTTTTTTAAAAATTTTACTTTTTCGAAAGTGAAATTTCACTTTGAAAATAGTGAAAAATTCACTTTACTACAGTCAAATTTCACTTTAGTTATAGCTGAATCATATTTGACGTCCGTAAAGTAAAATTTCACTTTACAATAGTTAACTTTTAAAAAAGTGAAATTAACTTTACAAAAAGTGAATTTCATACCAAATTGACTTTAAAATAGAAAAGAGTTAAAACTTGAACTTAATTTTAATTTAATTGTAACATTTATAGCTTTCAATGAATCTTGTTAATCTAAATTCAATATTCAATAATGTAGAATAAAGGAAATATGGGAAAAAGGTACAGCGATAAATTGCTTTTTCGCCTCACAAAATAGCTTTTTCACAAAGAAAAGGTTATTTGCCTCTTCTTCGATTGAGAAGAAAGAAAAAAGTCACAATTTGATTGAGTGTGTTGGAAACACTTCAACTAATGGAAGCATTATGCGTGGGACCTTATACACTACAATATACAAATCTATTGTTGTCTGAAGTGGTTAAAATATTTGAGAAAAGTTATGAGTAGGCAGAAATAAATTTTGAATAAAAAGCTCCTTACCAAGGAAGTAGAAAATAAGAAGTGTTATCCATAGATTATATTCAAAAGTAACAAGTGGCAAAATAAATTGAGGAATCTTTTCAGCTTTCTTAACAATCAGACAAAGATCATCACTATAAACAGATGCTGAAAATTCAATACTTCTCGTCTCATAATCCTTGATGAAAAATGTGACAAAAGCTACGTCCGAAGTTCTCTCTTGAATAGTTTTAAGTGCACCAGTTAACGTTCCATTAGGCGTCCGAAATCCAAACTTTGAACCATCATTTTTCACTAAAAGAACTATAAAGTGCTATTGTTAAGAATTTTCATAGAACTCAAATGAGAAAAGTTTTAAAAGAGTATTAATAATGTGATTTTTGCATATTTTGATTTAAATAACAATGATACAAACGTGTCGCATTTAAAACAGCACTCGCCATTTTTGCCAAATCAATATCAGGCCCATCAAAGTCGTCAGCACTCTTTGGCTGCTTAGTGCGTGCTAATGTGTAAGTCGATGAAAACAATTCCACTCGCAATGGATAACCATTAAGTTGCTTCAATTTCTTCTCCATTGGTACCGCAAACCAATTCAATTTGCCATAACTACCGTCTTCATCATTACGATGAAATGGATCGAACTTAAAAATTCCATCGCGTGATGCAATGAAAATTTTTAAGGCACCATTCTCTACCCAAGTACGGTTTAATATTGCTGTAAGGTGTTTGGTTGAAGGTAGAGCTTCGTCAATAATTAGAAGAAAACGAGCAAGTGGTAGTACTATGCATTTTAAAACTCTCTCAAGAAGCGTCGGTGACGTAAATATGATAAAATCATTGAATTCCATTTGCTTAAGCATCTCAACAAGCGTTAAATTCTCACGATGATGAATTACTCTTGTCGTTGTTGTTGCATCGTAATAAAAATCAATGTTTGCATAATTTGTACAATTGTCGAGTGCTCGAGGCGAGAGGTTAAAGAGCATTTTGGGAATTATCGAAAAGTTGTAAATGAATGCAATTTTCGAAGTGTCATTATTAAAATTTATAATGGAAATTGACTTATTTTCTTTTTCTAAAAGCTTCATGAAGTGAGCAATGATTTCAAGTTGCTTTTGATTTTCAGCCAAGCAAAATATGTTAACAAAAGTTAAAAATATTATTACAGCGACCTTCATTTATGGAATTATCTTTCAATAAACACTTTTGACTATAAATTGAAGAACATTGTGGTATTGAAATAGACTTATAACGAATATATTTCCCTGAAAACTAAATGCAGAGCTTTTTTCAATTTTTCAATTGAAGAGACACTAATGACTGTTTAATATATGGTCTCAAAATATTTGTGTTTTCATTCAAGCAAGAAATGTAAATTCATAGCAGCAGGAAGTCAATCCACCTTTGATTTATTTATGTCAATAAAATTTTATTGATAGCGACATTTGTACACTATTTCAGTGTCACAAATCAACTAAATGATTCATGAACTTACAATAATAGGTATCAAAATTTTTTCGAGTCCTACATTCAGTTATTGAACTCATTTCAAGACAATGACATCTTGTATCTAATAAGATTCTTAAAAATATGAGGTTCTTTCATTTTTACTTAAAAAAATCTTCTTTTCTGTATAATTTCATTATCTTCTTTCGTTTTGCTAAGTGTGACGTGCACTACCATGTGAAAATGATCTGGCTTATCACATGTGTTTACGTTAAAGTTTCTTATTAAAACATTGTTGAGATTATCTTAAAATAAACAACATAAATTATGATGTAAAAAACTGAAAAATTTCAAAAAGGTGTAAGTTTTAGCATTCTTATGAAAATCTTAATAAATTTTTCTTCTTTTACTCAAAATTATCTCTTACATAAATGCACACATACCATACACTTCGAAAATTCCATTAGACTGTGCGTGATTTTCTCATGTTATAGTTTTTCTGCTACAGAAAATTTGATTCTAAACTTTACTCACAACTCATATCATCTTTACTTACACATGTGTGTAAAATAAAAGCATTTGGAAATTTCGCGATGATGATCTTTTGGTTTTCATGTGTATAAGAGACTATGAGAGAAAAAGACTCATTAAAAAACAATTAGAAGAAAATAAACAATGAAATTTGAAGCTCAATTAAAAGATTAATTTTATTCAGAAGATTTTAATACATTAAAAACCTTTTAACCCTGAACAAGTGAATTTGTAACACAAGTTTCAATTCTTCGAACAACTTGCGCAATATTAGAAACGGCAGTTGACGTCGCTGTAGCTATTTGTCCCTCAGTAAGTCCCAAGTTCACCGAGACAGTCAAATTTGTTGTTATTCCCCAAAAACCTGATCCTGCAGGCATTGTGATTGTAGCAACATTTAGAAAAGTCGAGACACAATCATTAGGATTTGGTACACTTCTACAGATACTCAAAAATGCATCGTTTCCAGAAATCATGCCGTTTATCAAAAACTCATTCAAATTGAGTGTTGAATTTGCACCTTGGACAGCAGAAAGTACTGCATTTTTTGCTTGGTTAAAGCCATTTTCCACGATATTTGTCAATTCAGCCTTGTTATCGTTCCAACACTTACCAATAACAGGAAATCTCGTGACATAGTTTTTCAATTCATCGATGAGGTCTTGCGCTTTGTTAAGATATTGTGTCTGCAAAAGTGTTGTATATTTGTTCAGCTCTTGACTAAAAATATTTTTATCGAGCACTTTTTTATAGCTAGCGATGAGATCTTCAATTTTTGAGACGATTCCATTGAGAGTAGATAAATTATTTGAATCAAGTGTTACATTAGCGATCGATTGCACACTTTTGAAATTTTCTATCAATTTCTGATGTGCTGCTATGTATTGATTAACACGTTCATCTAACAATGCCGCCAATTTGTCTACAAACTTCTGTGCAACTCCAAAAAAATATGTAAAAGTTTGACTAAAATCGTTTTGAATATCAGTAGCTGTCTGAGCGTTAATAGCGCTCGCTGTGATTAACAAAACTGCTATGATAAGCTTCATTATTATCTTTAAAGAGATCAACGCAATTTTCTTGCTTTTATACACGTTTTTATCTTATTTTTTTGTAATGAAATTGTTACTTAAAATTTTAAACAAGTTTTTACTGCTTTTATCTGATTCATATGATAATTTGAGATTTTTCTTATTTTCGTGAAATGATGATAAAAAATATGAATAATATTTTGCAAAGTAGTAAATTGTAATCTTAATATGAAAAGTGGGTGCTTGACTGAATAAAAGTCAAATTGGAATAAGATAAGGAAGAAAAAATATAAAAGAGTGCAGCAATCAATCTTATAAACACACAATTTAGGTCTCTTTTCTATCTTAAGTAAATAATATAATTTTTATGTTGATGAATAGTTTTCATACAGATGCTCACAAAATGTATTTGATTGTTCTAATGAAACTGAAGCAGATAAAAGAAATTAAGATAAAATTAAATATTAAGATCTTTACCAATATGAAAAATTTTATTTTATTCGATTCATTTTGAAATTTTTGATCTTAATAAAAAGTTGATTATTTTTGTGCTGTATTAATTTTGATTAACATAAATATAAAAGATTTTCAATAAACAGTTGTTATCGAAAAAATTCGAACAAAAAATATGAAACAAATTGATTACATTTAAATAATAATTTCTTGCTTTTTATGAAGCTTTTGGTGTCTTAGGTGCTTTTGTCACTTTTGTATTGACACATTCAGTGATATTTGCTAAAATAACTTCACATTTTGGCAATAATATGCTATAAGTTGAGTTAAGTATTTCAAAAGTTGCATTTGTTTGATTATTTGAAAAATATTCAACTGAATTGATAAATTCCGTTAAAATATTCCAAATCGTTTCATTATTTTTTGAAAGCTAAAAGAATAAAGAAATTGGAAAATAATATTTAAATTTCTTTTAATGAATTAACTTACAAAGTAAGATGCACTATCTGCTTCGGTTATATTTTTTCTTGCATCATCGGAAATTGATTTGATTTTCTTTAAATAAGTCGTATAATTTGCAACCATTAATTTTGTTGTGTTCCAATAAGCGTGTGTTGTTAAATTTAGAAGAAAACATTCTTTTGCAGGAGTTTTCCCAGCTAGCCAGCATCTTACAACTTTTTTACCCGTAAGTGTGGCCAAAAAATTTTCAACTGAAGCTTCAATTTTTGGCACAAATGTTTTTTCAATAAAAATTTTTAAACTTCTGTACCAAGCAAGGTAAAAATCATTATTCATGTATTTTACGCAAAGTCTTTTTTGTCTCTTGAGTTCATCATAAATAGCATTTATAGTTCCATTTGCAATGTATGTCAATCCTTTTGCATCTTTTATGTAAGCAACAAAAATTTCAAAAATATTGAAATATTCATTTCTTATCTTCATAAGCTGATTTGCATCATTGTAAACGTTATGTTTTAAAGATAAAGAAACACTGTTCATTAAATCTCCACGAATTTCAACAATCTGCATTCGGACATTACTGATTGTAATCAGAGATAAAAATAGAAATAAAAGTGAAATGTTCATTTTAATTGGAAAAGTTTTATTCTCTTCTTTTGCCACTTGAGTGGGAGCACAGTAGATTAAAACTGAACATATGAGTGTAAATTTTTATATGAGGCACATGTAGCGAGAGAGTTTTTCAACGTTTAATTCACGAAGAATGAGAAAATTTGGAATTCATTGTGACTTTCATTGTCGAATTTTTATCACATCCAAAATCTATTTGCTCTTTTATAAATAGAAAAATGTATGCTACTTTTGCTAAATATTTAGACAAAATTTTGGTATTTTTTTAAAACCTCATTAAAGATGCAAAAATGCGTTTTAACTTGTGTCTTATTGTTAATTCAATGCTCATTCAAAAAAACAATTTTTTTTTATTTACACAAGTGTTAATCAATTTTTATATTGTTGTGATGTTTTCAAATAAAAATGTTTTGTTTTTATGAATTAAAATCAATTCTTTTTCATTTAAATTAAAATATGAATTTTTTAAACACATTTATCTAAAAATAATAGTTGTCAAACTTTAATCATATATAGTTATGAATAATAAGCTAAATTTCAGTTTATAGCAGACGCTCTAATATGTACAACTAATTATCAAATCAATACCTCGCCTAATAGCTTCACATATAGTAATGTAAATATTTGAAATACTGTCTAAATCTCGTGTCAACAACAGTGCTTCATCAGTTGCAAAAAAACGTCCTTAGTCGTGATCCAACACTTAATAATGTAACCGTGACTTTTATTCTATTTCCGTATCATTAAACTCAATGACAATTTTCATCTCACTGCTTTTAATTATTGTGCTCACAATAATTGTAAAATGTGAAAAGCAAAAAATTGCGATTGATTTATTTGCAACTGCAAATGAAGTTTTATCGACCCAAAAGAAAACGACTGCATTGAACTTCACCATAGCTTTCAACAATGAGACAAACGAGAAAGAGTATGGAACATTGATAAATGATTTGATAGTGAAGACAAGCAGTCGTGCGGTTTACATTGAGCATGTGGACTTTATCAGTTAATGTCATCAACTTTTCAGTATTTTGATCGTAGACGATTTTAAATCCTTTACTCGCAGATGTAGTAAAACATCTTCGGATACATTCGTGATTGATGGTCTCTATCTTGTTGTTTTCATCAGAGACATCGATATGTCGGAAATTTAACGGGTTACAAGACGCTTGTGGAATCTGTAGATATACAATGTTGACTTTCTTCTTCACGACTTTGGCAAAATCAATCTCATAACATTCAAGTCCTTCTCGAGAGAAGCCAAAAATAATTAATCAGTATGTCAATGATTTGTTTCAATGGTCTAAGACTCAGCACTATCCTATAAAATTGACTAGTTTATATCAGTGTCTATCTAATATTTTGACATTTAACGCTCCACCTATGATGATGATAAACTACTCAAATGATTCATTTTAGTTATCTCGTGTTAATAGCGAGATTAAATGACGACATTGGCAAGAGAATTTAATTTTAAAATTGATCTATATCACATTTCTGACTTTATTAGGTAAATTTCTTTACAAAATCATTTTTAAAATAAAATATATATTTTTGTAGATGGGGTCAATATCAAATCTGGGAGACTTTTATCAAGGTAGATTTTATGAATTTCTGCAAAAAGATGAGTGAAGTAATGGAAAACCATTAATTGATAAGGTAATAGAGAAAAGATTTGAAATTTATATGTTTCCATCTTTTTTGAAACGTACACAAAATATGAAATTTAAAGATCAATAAGTAAAAAAATTATATTTTCTAACATAAAACAGAAGAAGAAATTTTATGTTAACAGATAGCTCAATATAGATAAATTTTCATTGTTTTTTAGACGATGAGCGGTGAATTCAACAGTTTTATCACGAAATCGTATGGAAACATAAAACCCATTGTCGCAGCACGCCGTATTGAGTTCCCTCGAGCAAATTCTTTACAACAACAAATTAAGTTACAAAAACGACACATTGACAGGATGCAAAGAGTATCTCTTTACGTTTCAGTATGGCATCTGTTTTCGCAAGAATTCTTGTCTTACGAAAATATTCAATGAAAAAATTTCTCTATTTAATTCAGCTGGATTAATTGACTATTGGTCATCAGATTTCATTAGCAATAAGTATCTCAATATGAAAATCAATAACAATTGTCAGAAGAAAGTAAATATGAAAAAGTAGGGTTTGGAAAGTATGCGCAGACCTGCATACCTGCGCATACTGATTTTCCGAACCCTCAGAAAAACTTGTAGAGCAGTTTTGAAATATTGCTGCAGGCACTTTAATCACCACCATTATCATTTTCATGCTTGAAATTTTAGTTGTAAAATTTAAGATCAAATGAATACAAAAAATTATCGAGTTTTTGTATAATGATTCTATATATCCTCGAGATTCAAAGCGTGAAGTTATTCTGTAAAATAAAATACAATGTTTGCCTACATGTTTTTGTTTTATTTTCAATTTCATCCATTCATCAAGATTCAATGGCCATCGACCCAACTGTACACACACATTTTTATGTGTATATTTAAAGAAGCAAAAAAGCCATCATTAATCATCAACATGTATACCTATCTGAGGAAAAAGCTTTATAGTTAAACACATTTGTATGTGCATATTAATCAACGGGTCATAGAAAAAGCTTCATCATGTGTATTTGCAATAAAATTCTATTTTCATCAATTATTTTTTCTCAAGTAGAAATTTATGATTGTAAGCATGGTGATGATGAATGAATTCAAAAGTACATTCAAGTCATATCAAGATCTTGCAAATATAAGGTTTTTTAATTTCTATCTAGATGTTTTAAGCGCATTTTTGGAAACAAATGCAGCTTACACATTCACTTTGTTCGACTGACTGGCTGGCTGAGGCGCGAGATCTCGAAAGCTAAAATAGCTAGAGATTTGCGGTTTTTTGTGTTTGATTTGTGCTATCAAGTTATTGCGGCGACGGTTAGTTAAAAAGCTGTCACTTCTAAGTAAGGTAAGCTTCTGTTTCTAAAAACGAATAAGCTAACTCTGTTATTTATAACAACCAGTGATCTGGGCACAAAAAATGCGCTAAAGTACACCGTCTGCAACACGAGTACTTTCATCAATTTTTTCCTTATAAAAGTTAAATTTAATTATTTTAAGATTCTAAATCTGGCATAAAATTTGATTTCAATACAGAATATTGAATAAGAATATTTTTTAAATCCTCACTGGTGGTTTACTTTATTCACACATAAAGAATCAATCAACTATGATATGTAAAGAAACAGTAAAAACCTTCGTGGAGATAACAAAGAGAAGAAAGTCATGCATGTCAAGTCAAAAGAAAAAATTTTGTTTGCGAAACAAGAATCATATTGTATGGTGTAACTAAGAGAGATATTGAGGAAGATGGTAGCTTACGGTTGAACGAAACGAGCATTTTAGGTCCTTGAGGAAGTTTAACTTATTTATTGAAAAGTTTTTTCTTATTGTGTTTTGTCTGGGAGATATTAATGTCAAAAAATAAGAAGGTTTAGGTTATCAACCCAGTAACATATCTAAAATCTCCAACAATTATTTAAAGGTGAACGAACTGAATTGTAATCAAGCATAAAATTTATGCACAGCACTATATAAAGTAAAAAAAAATAAATATCCTGGGGTGCTATAGAAAAAGTAAAAGTAATTGATTTTAATTTAAATTTATTAAGCTTCATTGTAAATTTTAAATCATTACATCCTTAATTTACTTATCAAAAATTATTTTTCTATGCGTGATAAATAGATGTGAATCAAATTTTGATGATAATTTTCAGAAATTTTTGAAAATTTTAATTTAACGATTTTTAAACTATTTTCATTTTGAATTGGATTCAAAAGATACGTAACGGTTTAGTTCACTCCCCACGATAAATATGAAATAAAAATATTTTTGACAATAAAAAGTCTTGTGTTGACAGTACTCTCCGATAAGAAAGACAGAATGGAAAAGTTTATTGGTGCCATACAATATTTCTCCTGCCACCTTTTTCGTTTACAATTTTTCAAGATAAACAACCATTTTATGTGCCTAACTTTAATATCAATATTGTTAATTTAAAGAAAAACAGGCGAAAATCATGCTTTAAAATTACAGAAACTTAGTCAGATGCAATTGTATGAAAGATTTAGAAATGGAGGTGAGTAGGTGAGTAGGCACAGATAAGTTGAGTAAAGTAGAATATAAAAAGGATGAGGTGAGCTTTAAATAAATTTACAATGAATGAACTAGATTCATCACATCGTGAGTGCGGGAGAATCAGAAGTGTGATGAAATCTTCTTTCATTCATTTGCTTTTATATTCATGGTGAATGAAGTATGTCTTGAATTTTGAGCACATCTTTCATTCACTTTCTATTTGTGAAAAGCAAACGCTTTCTACATAATGTGTCAAGAACCTTCTTTTGCATACTTATCTAATGTTTCAATTTCAGAAAAGTTATTTTCACTACAGTGCATTTACACATTATGTAGAATGCTTGGAATTGTAAAATTTCGATAAAAAAATTTAAATTTAATAATAACGAAAGATGAATATGTAAATGTGAAAATCTTTTAACGTATTTTGAATTATTTCAGAAATCTTTTCTTTCGGAATTTAGAAAATATTCAGAAATAATTTTAAAGGAATATATGAAACTCAAAAATAAAATTCTATTGTACAATTTTAATTTTTTTATGATCAGTCAATTACTGCCTTATGATAAAATACTTTCATTCTTCTTATTTTTAAATCACACCATGACAATCTCTCTTTAACATAAAATTCTTTTATTCTTTTAGACATCATGAAGACAAGAAGTTCTTGTTCTCTTGAAATCAGAATTGTCTAAAATCAAAAACATATGCAACTACTGTGGGTTCATGAGGGCTAATCCTCAACCTCCTCCCATGGCACCTCTCCCTGAATACAGAGCCAATCCTAGTTTGAAGCCCTTTGAGGTAGTAGCGATGGACTGTACAGGAGAAATGATAATTTACAAGCATACTCGAAAATTTAAAGTGTATGTCTTGTTGTTTACTTGCATGCTAACTCGCTTCGTTCACGTTCATCTACTTGAGTCGATGGATGCTTTAGCCGTGCTGGAAGCTATTTGTGTGCTCTGGACTGCTCACGGCCCAATAAGTCGTCTAATTAGTGACAATGGACGGAATTTCATTGGAGCATCTCGAAGATTGAAGCGTGATCAGGAGAGCGACAATGTAACGGCTCAAATCATAGAAAAAAGAAATCTGCTGAAACAAAAATTAGCAGAAGAGAAAAAGTTGAAATGGGAGTTCATTCCGCCTTACAGTCCATGGATGGGTGGAGCTCATGAAAGGATGATAAAAGAGCTGAAACGTGCGATCGAGTTCACAGTAAAGAAAAAGAAATTGACAAGAGCTGAGTTGAATATTGCCATTCAAGAGGCAGCTCATAGATTGAACTGCAGGCCACTAACAGCCAATTCGATCGACTCTGAAGATCAACCTGTTCTCACGCCACACTTACTGGCAAAATATAGAGATGGTTGGCCATTACTTCCTTCGCGCGACAAATTTAAATATGACGCGACCGATAAGAATGATAGATTGATCTATCATAGAGGTCGAGCTGTCGCAGACGAAATTACGAGTCGTTTCATGAAGGAGTGGTTACCAATGATCACTCGACAATGCAAATGGTTCAAGGATGTGCCAGACTTCCAAAAGGGAGATCTAGTACTTCTTGTTGATCCGGGAAAAACCCGTT
>JACWBX010001873.1:24742-36706 GCA_014622435.1 Polypedilum pembai | reverse complement strand
ACAACTTGAAACTCCACAGATGTTATAAGCAGTTTTTTATGGTGTCACCCTAGTTTGCTTTGATGAAGTTTGAGGTTATGTCGATAACTCACTGAATGTTGCCAATTCTTCAATATGCTTTGAATTTTGATGTTCCAAATTAAATTCCCCACAGATGATGCAACTATAGCCCAATTCACAAACTATAGAGCCCGTAGGCTTGATGGTTCCTTTAGTTCTTCGCGCCAAAATTTTCCGCCATATTGTCGAATATTTTTGAAATTTTGAAAATGGCAAATGTCACTTTTCTCGATGAAATTCACGCAAACTCGATATTGCTAGAGCTCAATGAGATACTTGGCAGACTATTAAACTAAGTAAAACTAATTTAATTCGCGAGAGAGAAAAATTTCGCGACTGCTCTGTTCGGAATTTCCGAGGGGAATGAATTACAAAACAAAAGATTAAATAAAATCAAAACATTTCTTAGAATTGAATCAAAGAAGAAAGAAAATCGTATTAAAACATAAAAGAAGAAATTTTATTATTATCAAGAGAGAAAAAAAGAAAGAAAGAAAATGATGAAAACAAAAAGATAAGAGTCAAGCATTAAATTAAAATACTTTTTATTATTAGACGTTCAAATTTGTATCTGGTGAATTTAATCACAAAGTGTAAATGATATAAAGTGAAAGTTTTACCAACTTGCTGTTATTTCTTAATGTTTTGCCTCAATTGAGTTTATTTTTTCTCAACTGGAAAATATTTAAACATAAATCATTGGGTCGAGAGCGAGAAAGAGAGAGTTTAGTTGCTTTTGTGTGGTGAGTGAATGAAGTGAATGGTGCTTTTATGCAAATAAGAGATGAAATTTAAAGATTTATTCAAATAGCAAGCCGTTTATGTTCGCAGACAAAAAAACAGAAAAGGAAAGCAAGAACATTGCAATGGAGAAAAATACAGGGGATGAGACTAAGAAATTAGAGTGAAAATTAAATGACAGGGTGGAGTTGAATTTAAATTTGTTTGGGAAAATGTTTTGTTTACAAAATTACGCGTATCAAAACAAAATTTTGTTTCTCTGTATGTGTGTTTTATAAATTTTTTTATATAAATATTCATTTGTGGAAATTAAATGTTTTTTAATTGTGAATTAAAGTTTTTCAAACGAAATCGCTATGGGCCAGAAAAATTTTTTGTTCAAAAAATATTTAAAGATATTTTCTTAAAAAGCACATCTAGACGATTCCAAATTGATAAAAATGATAATTTTTGGCCTTACTGTTCTCGAAAAATCGCCATTTTAGTGTTTCTACTTTTCTTGACTTAAACTGTTCTATTTCAGTCAGTGAATACTTCATCAATATCCAGGTGTGGAAACGATCCAAATCAGCCCAAAAATCCGCTAAAATCGTTTCCACACCTGGATCAATATATTTCAAATTTTTGATACTTTTCATATAAATTTTTGCTTTTTTACAAATTTTCAATGGCTACTTTGTTTTAGATACAAAAAGATAAAATCCCTTTAAAACATTAAAATTAATGCAAACAATCATTTATGATTACTTAAAACACTTGATTTACATTCATTTAATCACAAATATTGAGTTTCAAATAATTTTGTATTTAAAATTTTTCATTATTAAGAAATTTGAAGAAAAATTCATAATTTAACTGACAAAAATTTTTCAAATTTATTCACTAAGACAAACAAAGAAAATATACAAAATTTTTATCAACGTTTGACTATAACTTTTTAATTAAAAAATATTTCTTAAAAATTTCTTTTTTATGTTATTCTACTAATGAATAGCTTTAAAATTTGCCATCTTGGAATTATTTTGGTTAAGTCTATTAAAAGTTATGAATTTGACAATTTTCGACGAAAAAAATCGTTGAAATTTTAAGAAATTCATAACTTTACAAAAACTCAACTAAAATTTGTTATAGATGGCTTGTTTTAAAGCTGTTTGTTGACAAAATAACTCAGGAAAGAAATTTTGAAGAAATATTTCTTTAATAAAAAGTTATAGCCAAACGTCTAAAAAATCGTCGAATTTCGACGATTTAACCTTGAAAATTTTCTCTCTTTTTCCTTGTTTGTGTTAGTGAAAAAAATTTGAAAAAATTTTTGACAGTTAAATTTTGAAATTTTTGACAGTTAAATATATGAAATTTTTCATCCTTTTGAAACGAAATTTATAACATTTCTTCCGCCATTGAAATAAACAAAAGCACAAACACACACAATATAAATTTAAATGCTCACCATATTTCTCAATGCAAAGCAGCAGGAATATGAAATAATCGCGTAGAAAATTCATTCTAGAATCGTCAGTGAATTATCTGTGAATGAAAAAGAAGACAAAAATAAATTATTAGTTAATGATTTCAAAGCCAGCATGCGCGCAATTCTATTTAGACAACTTAATGATGTGCCTTATGAGCACTTAATGATGATGACTGTAAGAAACTAATTAATTTTTTTTTTGAGAGCTTTAAAGCACTCTGCTGCTGTGCATTCATGTGAAATTTATTTAATTTTCGTCGTTTAATTTAATTAAAATTTTTGCTGACTTACTTTCATAAGCACGAGTGTTCATAAAGTGAAGTTTGTAAGTGACTAAAGCGGTTTAGATTTTATTTCACACTTGAATGTTCACCAACATTTCCTTCAAGTCAAGATGAGAGATTATAATTACAAAAAAAGAAAAAGCAGACAACAAAATTTAATGAATTAATGAGCTTGAATTTAATGAGCTACGTAGTATGAAAATTTTAAATCCATAACCAAGGTAAACAAAAGAAAATGACTTTAAGAAGAATTCAAGGTTGAAATTTTATTATATCAGAGTTGTTAATGTAGAATCTACGTTTTAGCTTTTTACCAGAGCCCAAGTGAAAAATTATATGCTAAGTTGACTTACGTACACATTTTTAGTCGACTTCGATCTCTGCTTTTTGGCTACTCTTTGAACCTTTTTTATTCAGTTTATTTTTCAGATTGTCAAAAATACTAAAAAATTACTTTTTAGGGGTAATAAATTTAATTTTGTAAGGACAAACTTTATGCCAGTTATAAAATATTTTAAAGTCTTCATAAAGAAAAAAAAATTTAAACTGGTATAAGGCTAGAAGTGACTTAATGCCATTTAAAAAGGCTTTTACTTCATGTTTAGTTTTTGAAATTATGAACATAATTTTTCTTCTTATATGCATGATGCTGAAACCTAAAAGATCTTTAACTTTTGGCCTATAAATTAAAATTTTTTGTCACAAATTTTAGACAAAAGCAAACTAATTGCTTTTTTTTTAATCTTAACTCTTAAAATTGCAGCAAAAGTGAGAACTGCAGCTGAAATCAAATTAAATAAAAAAGGCTTCAAGTAACTGCTCCTAATGTAATCTTTTTCCTCGTTCTTTCAGTAAGTGAACTCAAAATGAGCTATTCTTACATAAATTTATGCTAACATAAATATTAGTGTCGATCTAGGTCAAGAAAAGCAAAGAGCTGAGCTAACTTTTTGTCGAAAAACTGATTTTCATCACTTTCAGCTGTGCATTCAAAACTTTATAAATGCTTGAAGGTGCAAGCTAGGAATCAGTTCTAAAACAGGTCCGTAGCCAGTAGCCAAAATCTACTGCAGCCAATGTAGAATTTCATTGATCATAAAGTTGAAATATTTTAAAATTTTTCGCAACTTTCAAATTCATAACGACTTTTTTAAATTAAATTTTTCGAAATAGGTTCGAAATTAAAATTTAATTTTCGAAAACAAAACAATTTCTAAAAATACTACACCACCTTTTCTGTCTTTGTTTTTGTTTAAAATTGGATAAATTAAGAAAAAATTAACTGCAAAATCAAATTTGATCGATTTCTGGGGTGCCAAACAGAGCATTTTCTTACTTAATTTGAATTAGCGTTCACTTTAGGTACTAATTTTAAATTAAAAATTACCGTTAAAAATATACAAAATCGTGAAATTAGAAGAATTTTATTTTTCTACATTATTTGTATAAATTTAGATAAATATCAACTAAATCAAGATTTTTTTATTCATTTTGAACACTAATCAGTTAATATCTATTTAAATCCTAAACTTTAACGACTTTTATTTTCCAAACTCTGTAATTTTTTTAGACATGAAGAAGACAGAAGAAAAAATTTCTCATTTTCTGACAATAAATGAATTTTCTTTTCTTTTCTCTCTTCTGTTTGATTAGAAAATTCAATTTGGAATTTTTTCATTTCTCTTTTTTTTTTTTTTTTTTGTTGAGTTGTAATGTAATAAAAATTCCAAGAAATTTATCTTGTAATGCTATAAATAAAGCTTTGGCATTTTTTTTATGTAAAAATATCAATAAATATGATAAAAGAGGCCAAACACATGCATAAATCATCAGCTTTAAGAAGCTTTAAGAATATATTCTTGTCACAGAAATAACAAATATTTTCTTTCTCTTTCTCTGTGTAGTTATCGAAACCCACTCAAAGCTTTATTGTCATTATCCCTCATTCAGATTCATAATGAAATGAAATCTACACGTGTAGATGAGAAGAATAAAAATTTCCACTTCAATAAATTCTCATCTTAATATTCTAATTTATCCTCCTTTTTGTAATTAATTTTCTCCCTTCAAATAAATTATTTTTTCGAAAAAATTTATTCGTGGCACGAAAAACTTTATTACTTTGACTTGCATTGAAAAATCTTATTTGAAATTGTTTTCATCAATTTTTAAATGAGCCAATTAAAATTTTAGCATTCAATTATCTTCTTTTATAAAAGAATTTTTTATTTTGTTTGAACAGGGTTTGGCACTTGACTTGATATTTTTTTGCAAGTTGACTTACTTTGATTCGTTCAGATTTTGTTTAATTTGGTTAAAATTTAGAGAATTTTTATAAATTTAATAAATTTTGAACGAAATAAATGAAATATAAATGAATTAGAGATATTTTTAAGTGAATCAACTTGCACATAAAAGTCAACTTGCATGCAAGTTGATTTATTTAAAAATGTCTTAAATTCATTTATATTTTATTTGATTTAGTCAATCATTAGTAAATTTATATAAATTTGTTAAAATTAAATGAATTAGAGACTTTTTTAGTAAGTCAAGTTACATGCAAGTTGACTTGAAATTGCAACTTGACTTACAAAAAAATTTCTCAAATTCATTGAACTTTTTTAGCGGACAACAATACGGTCAATTTTCGATAAATTTATATAAATTTGTTGAATTTTGATCAAATCGAACAAAATCTAAACAAATTAAAGTCATTTTTGAGTAAGTCAACTTGCATGCAACTTGCACAAAAATCTAGTCAAGTGCCAAACCCTAGTGTTTGATAAATCAAATGAGAATTGCAAATTCAAATAGTCCAGGAGACTGAATGAAAAGGTTAAAAGTATGTAAATGACATTCAGGTTTTTGTGACGGTGAATAAATTTTCCACAGCCGAAATTGACTCTTAATTTGCGGAAGATCTACTCAATTATTCCATTTGAGATAGAAGAAAAAAAGTCATGAAAATTTAATTTTCTGACTTACTGAAATTTTCTTAAAAATTTTATCAGTAAAAATGCATAAAAGAAGAAGTCAAAAGAAATTGAATAAATTTTAATGACTAAATTTCAACTCAAGTGATAATAAAAAATTTTGCATTCTCTTCATTACTGACTCAAGGATTTTTTTCTTTTCTTTTTTTTCTTCAATCTTTTATCATGCAAATTCAATAGAAAGAAAAAAAAAGAGAGAAAGAAATTTATTTTAATTGAAGAATGATGAATTGTAAAGAAAGAGCTTGCAAATAATTAATTAGGGTGAAATTGGCAATTATCAGCTGTTGCAAACAATTTCTTGACAAAGAAAAAAAGAAATCAATTAACTTTTCATTTAATTGAATTCTTTTTTCTTTCAAATATAACCGTTAAATTTTGAAAATTCGAAAATTTTTGAAAATTTTTTAACCGTTATTTTTAGATAAATTGAAAAATTTATTTTTCTGTTAAATTTAAAATACTTTAAAACTTTTTCAAGGGGAAAATAACTCTAACGAAAAACGAAAAAACAGTGAAATTTTAAAATCTTTCTTGAGAGTTATTTTCTCCTTGAACTTTCGAGTTCAAAAATTCGTTATTTTAATTCTTTAAATCAAAATTTTATTTAAATTTTTTAAAACCGTTATTTTTAGGTAAATTGAAAAAAATTTAATTCAAATGAATTTTTTCTAACAAAACCGTTAAATTTTCAAAAATAAAAAATCTTAAATTCTTCTTTAAAAAATTTTGTTTCTTCAATTTGCAAACTTTTCATCCTCAATAAAGTTATAAAATTGAAAACAGAAAAAAATTTAATTTACTTTAAGAAAAAGTTTAGGCTATACAGAAAAAATTTCTCAATAATCTAAAGCCTAGCAGCATTAAATCAATTCGAAGGACTTGTTATTCATCAAGCCTCGACAGAGCAAAAAAAAGCTCAGTACTCCCACGATTTTCTGTACATGTACATCTTAATCTTCTTCCTTTTTAACATTACAACATTTGGCACATATGCTACATGGCAATTATCCATCGCTCAATGACTTTTCGCTTAGAAAGAGAGACAGAGAAGAAGATTACATTCATCATCTTGGAATGAAATGTTTTTTCTTCTCTCTCTCTCTCTCATCTAATTGCAGAAAGTGCCAAAAGTAAATTGTCATCATCTCACATCATTTTGATGATGAAATTTAATCTCACGATTGTCATTTCACATGTCGACATTGAAATAACGTTTTTTTCCTTTCATTCATTCACTAGCTTTATTAAAATGAATTTTTCTTTCAAGGGTTTGACACTTGCAAAGTTTACTTGATTAGATTTTTAAGCAAGTTGCATTCAAGTTGACTTTAAAAATTCTGTAATTTATTCAGATTTTGTTTAATTTGTTTAAAATTGAGTTATTTTACCAAGTTTTAACCAAATTAAATAAAACCTGAATGAATTAGGAAATTTTTTAATTAAGATTTTTTTCAAAAATGTTTCTTTCAAAATTTGGTTAATTTATATGAAAATAAATGATTCTTAAATTTACAAAATATTTTGATTACTCTAAATAAAACTTGAGTGAATTAAAGATATTTTTGATTAAGTCAAGTAGCATTCAAGTTGACTTACTTAAAAATCTTCTAATTTGTTCAGATGTTGTTTAATTTGTTTAAAATTGAGTTATTTTACCAAGTTTTAACCAAATTAAATAAAACCTGAATGAATTAGGAAATTTTTTAATTAAGATTTTTTTCAAAAATGTTTCTTTCAAAATTTGGTTAATTTATATGAAAATAAATGATTCTTAAATTTACAAAATATTTTGATTACTCTAAATAAAACTTGAGTGAATTAAAGATATTTTTGATTAAGTCAAGTAGCATTCAAGTTGACTTACTTAAAAATCTTCTAATTTGTTCAGATGTTGTTTAATTTGTTTAAAATTGAGTTATTTTACCAAGTTTTAACCAAATTAAATAAAACCTGAATGAATTAGGAAATTTTTTAATTAAGATTTTTTTCAAAAATGTTTCTTTCAAAATTTGGTTAATTTATATGAAAATAAATGATTCTTAAATTTACAAAATATTTTGATTACTCTAAATAAAACTTGAGTGAATTAAAGATATTTTTGATTAAGTCAAGTAGCATTCAAGTTGACTTACTTAAAAATCTTCTAATTTGTTCAGATGTTGTTTAATTTGTTTAAAATTGAGTTATTTTACCAAGTTTTAACCAAATTAAATAAAACCAGAATAAATTAAAGTCATTTTTTAATAAGTCAACTTGCATGCAAGTTGATCATTCAAGTAGCATTCAAGTGCCAAACCCTAAAAATTTCTTTTTCATTTTCCCTCATAGCAAGAATTATCGTCATAAGCGTGTGTCGCTAACAAAAAAATGAAAAAGCGAGAAGAAAGAAAATTTCTCAATTACATCCTCAAAGCTCTCTTTTTTTTTGCTTTCATCCTAGCAAGCATCATCTATGCCCGTAAGCTGTTTTTTTGAAAAGCGACGAATGATGAAAAAGAAATGACTAGGGAGAAGAAAATTCTTCTTTTAAATAAAAAAAAAGGAAAGAAGGACGTTGAGGAGTTTGTTACTAGGCGACAATTCTCTTTATAGATTTCAGGTTTAACGAAGCTAATGAATCTTTTAAAAGGCTTAAATTTGTTAAAAAGCTTCTGAAACATTAAGGAGAAATAATGGATTTTGCAATAAGAGATTTTAAAAAGCTCTCGAAGTGAATTCTTTGAATTTAATCATCTTTCAAGTTTAAGCTTCTTGAATGAAAAATTTTAATAATGAAATTCTAAGAAAAACATTTTTGTCAATAATTCAAATTAAAAATAGATAACGTAAATATTTGAAAATAAAAAGATTTTTTAACGAAAGATTTTAAAATTTTTTTCGTTAAATTTCTTTACAAAAGATTTTTAAACTTAAATTTTCGTGACTTTTTGTAGCGTGGTCAGCAGTTATAACAAGTAAATCATATTGTGCTAGCTGCATATCAACCGGGTGACAAAAAGCTGATTTGACTGATTTGCTTTTCGTGACCTGAATTGATGTAAGATTTAAGTCGAGTAGTTTTGTATTAAAAATTCTTTCAAGTATAAAACTACCATAAAGGAAAAATCCAGGCGTAGACACACGTTGCTCTTTTTCACTATTTTTTATGCTCTGGCATTAATTTATTCAGATTAAATTCCTAAAGTTTGTTTTATTCATTGAGTTTATATTTGTAGTTTGAACTTTATGGTTTATTACAGAGTCTAAAACCGTTTGAAAATTTAACTAAATTCAAGTAAATTTTATTTGATTAAAAATAAAACATTAATCGATTAAAATTTAGTTGATTTTTAGTTAGTTACACGGTTTCGGACTCTGGTTTATTACATTAGATTTTAATAATTTAGTTTGTGTTGGAGATATCATGGGCTCTTGCACTCGTTTATTGAAAAGATTTAGTGTGTTGATAGATTTAATTTCGGACAGTAAACTATTAAAAAACTGCTGGCCTTTAACATAGATGTACAAAGTCCTGGTATGCAGACACAAAAAACAACAATTTATTGATTTTTTTTTTGCTTCTTTTTGCTCTTTTTTTATCTTTTATTGTGTGTCCACGCCTGGAGAAAGATTATAATAAAAAGTTTGAGAAACAAATCATAGTTCGAGTTCTTATTTATCAGCTGTTTTAGATTTTAGCTAGCTTTTACACAGTTTGTCTACATTTTATTGTTTGCTTATGTCGAATTGCTTTAAAATTAATTTTTGTTTCTTTTTAACATTTCAATAAATATTTCGTTAAATATTAAATTTTCAATAACTTTTCCTCCCTAACTTTATATCTATACACATATGCATGTAAATAAAATAGTATCAGAATACAATTTCATCATCCAATATGCACGAAGTAAAATAAATTTACTTATCAACGAACTGAAGAAACCACAAGCAGCACACATTATTCCACTCCCTTTGCGTATTAAATAATCGCAAAATTCTCTACATAAATATTCACAATTTTCTCTCTGATAGATACATAAGCAAGCTCATCCTAGGAAATTATCTCTCACCATGTTTGTAAAAGCACGAAAGAATAAAAAAAGAAAAAGAACGACACCGAGAGGAGGAAGAAGAATAAAAATCGTATCACGTATAATATATTTTAAAAAATTCTCTCATTCCATAAGATATTGAGAAGATGAAGCCATGCCACGGCAGCAGTGAACTCTATGCTCAATCTACAACAACTTTTTATTACCACACTTTTATTAATTTCACTTCATTTGTCTGTTTGTAATGATTTCACACACTTTTGATTTTTCTATTTCTATAAATGAAACTCGGATATCGTCAGACAACTAAAAAATCAAATCTTGCACTAAAAATCACTCACAAATATATTGAAGGTCTATGCGAGAATCGATCTCGCTACCATCGAATTACTAAACTTAAACGCTATCAAGTGAACTATTGAAAGCTTTTAAATTTTATTCAAACTCTTACAGAATAATTATTTGAACAAATTATTAGCACGAAAAATTACTTAAATTCTCTTTTAGTATAAACTCACTAAAAATCTTTCTCGCATATTGTTTCACAACTAAAATGACTAAAATCGATGAAAAAGTACTTAAAACATACTAAAAATTGACATTTAAAATTTTCGCCTTCAGCAAGATTCGAATCGCCCATCATAGAGGTATTAGACTAAGACTTTATCAATTGAACTATCGAAACTATTGAAGGCTTACAAAAATTTCGGCAAAAAGACTAAGTGAATTGCGGGTTAATATGAAATTTGTGCAAATTAATCTCGTATTGAGTCACACAACTATTTTGTAAATAATCAAATGTATGAGACCAAAAATTTCACTTCGTATTTGATTTGACAACTATTCTGCAACATTGAAGATAAAAATTTATTCCGTACTGAGTTTCACAACTATTATGGAAAAAGACTATATAAATCACGATTTAATATGGAAAGTGTGAAAATTGATCTCGCATTTGCTCTCATAACTATTATGCAAAAATCAAGTATAGAAGACCAAAAATCTATTTCGCACTGGGTTTCACAGCTATTCTGTCCAAGTTTAGTTGATGCAGGGTTCAATGATAAGTCATGAAACAAATATTCTGCATTAGTCGAGTGTGTAAAAGATCAAGAATTTACTTTGCATTAGGTTTCACAACTATTCTGCAAAATTCAAGTGTATGAGACCAAAAATTTACTTCGGATTAGGTCTCACAACTAAAATGATTAGAATTGATGAAAAATACTTAAAGTATACTAAAATAGACATTTAAATACTCTCGTATTCGATCTGACAACTATTCTGTAAATAATCAAGTGTAAATTTCTCTATGAAATCTTCAGAAGACAAGAAACCTAAAACTTTTTAGTTCGCTTTAATAAAAGTGTAGTTTTTAATTTTTTAAATTATAATATATTCTCTTTCTTCTTCATCATTTTATGCTTGTTTAATTTTTTCTCTCTCCATATATGACGCTTAAAAATTTCTTATTTGCTCTGCCATATCATATTATAAGTGAGCATGTGAGCATAGGCAAAAGTTTTCCTCTTGAAAAAACATTTTTGCTTTTTGCATTTCTGGATGAGAGAAAGAGAGAGAGAAAAAAAAGAATGTTTATGCATGATGCGTAGACGTTATCAACTGAAAAAGCAGATAATTTTCTTTCTACTTTCCTTTAAGCTCTTTTTCTCATCGCTTGTATGCATACAAAAAAACTCATATATGGCTTGAGAGCTTCTCATAAATGAACTTTCTGCAAAGGAAAAACATTTTCGATTATTATTAGCTTTATTGAGTAGATTTTGCACTTCTTTACAAGGTCGAGATGCTTCAGTTAATTGACATAAAAAAGTTTATTTTATTTCATAAAAATTATCAAAATACTTTTTACTTTAGACTTCACGGAGAAAAATATTTTATAATTGGCATCAACACAACACAATAAAGTCGCTAAAATTAATAAAAACTAAATTTTATAACTAAGATAAGTTTTTGTATTAATTTTTGCCTTAATATTCTTAATTCAACATTATCAACACATATTAAGGATTAAAACTTATGGGCTGATGCCTATAACAAGTCACTTATATATGAATATAAAATGTTGGTCGTCAATAAAATTACAAGTTCTTATTATTATAATTACTAAGTCAAAAAATTTGAAACAATTGAACGCCTCTGTGACCGAGAGTTTTACTGTCTGGTCCAGAATTTTTCATTCTCAGAAGTTTAGTTACTTTGACTGCTCAAAAGTACTCTTATATCTCACGATAAAAAGGATACGATAGCAGTGTTGTTACACAAGCAGCCTGTGATTGCCTGTGATAATATTTACAAAAAATTCCGCTATGGAAATTGTAGATAGCGCTTCAAAATGATTAAGGCGCCATCTACAATTT
>JACWBX010001873.1:0-24722 GCA_014622435.1 Polypedilum pembai | reverse complement strand
TTATCACAGGCAATCACAGGCCACCTGTGTAACAACACTGAACCAAAAATCAACCAAAATTTAGTTGACTAAAAATAAAACATTATTTGACTTAATTTTAGTTGATTTTAATCAAATAAAATTTAAATTTAAAATTGAGTTATTTGCAACAAAAATGTCAAACAATTTCGAACTCTGCTCAGGATTATTAATTAAACCTAGTTGGGTTTTTCAAAAGAATCTCAAAAGTTCTTTTTTAGACCTCGTTAGCGCACGTTAGACCGAAGTTCTTATCCTTTGAAAGTTTGACAAACAATGCCAATGTGTCTTTACCTTGAAATTTTTTTTTGCATTTCATTTTAACACACAAACATATGAGATTGAAAGAAAAGAAAACTAATAAAATCGATTGCTGGGGTCGTTTCATGATGACGATATACCTTTGAGAATTTCACATGACTTGCTAAACAACTCATATCACTTTCATCATTTGCTTGATACTTTTTTTCTTCTCTCAACCTACAATGACTATGATGATGATGATGATGATGAGAATTTATGAAAGAATGATGAGATGAGCAAATGAAAAGAAGACAGAAAATTTTTTTCTCTCTTTCTGTCTCTGTTGTCTCTGTGAATAGAAAATCGAAAATGCTTGAAGAATTTTTAATTTTCAACATTTTTTTTTGCTTCTCCTTATTTTTGGGAATTAGAAAACTTTTTTAGATTCCATTGAATATTTTTGGATTAGAAATCAAGAAAAAAGTGCATGAGAAATTTCTAGAATTTGACACTTGACTGGATTTTTCGTCCAACTTGCATGCAACTTGACTTAATCAAAATTGTCTCAAATTCATTTAGATTTTATTTAATTTGATTAATTCTTAATAAATTTGTATAAATTTTAACCAAATTACATGAAATTTATATGAATTTGAGAAATTTTTTAGTAAGTCAACTTGCACAATCAAGTCAAGTAAAAAAAGTCAAGTGCTGAACTCTAGAAATTTTTGTTATTTTATTAGAAATTTTCTTTTCATTTCAACACGTTCACGCATCAAAAGCCAATCTCATTCGTCTCGGTATTTCAGCTAAATCATTGTGACAGCATGAAAATAAAAAAAATGCTTCGCCATAAGCCAACTTCTTTCTTTTATTCAGCACAAAAAAAAAGGTCTCTCTTTTGTGTTTTATGTCATAGTCACATGTTTATGCAAAAATATAAAGCTAGAATGAAAGAAATTTCTCATCCGGTTTTAAAGTTTTGTCTTGTTCTTCTCTTTTCGTATATATGTCAGTGAGTAATCGTATGGGGAACGATTTTCGCATCCATTCATTCATCCAAAAATGCTTTTGCATAGAACGAAAACGAGGAAATGTTGACGGTGAAAATTTATGCAGAGCGTGCTCGGAAAGGTTAAATTTTTTTGGTTGCTGTAATTTTTTAGTACAATTTTGATGTTAGATCTATGTGAACTGTGTCATAAGAGCAAACTAAGGCAAAGACACTTGATTTATTAATCTCGCTCACAGATCAGTGTCATAAACTACTTTTTTATGACATTTGAGAAATTTTAAATCAACATTATGCTGGATCACCATTGACTGGCATGCACTGGTTTGTGGTCATCACTATCTTAAAAAATGTTTATACTATCGTGATCTACACAGTAAGTCCTTTACAATGGTATGCAATACTCTTACATTATAAAAAGAACGATTTTTTGATATAATGCTCTAGTTCATGGGCATCATTAACTTTATTTTCACTGATCTTCACTCAAAGTTGATACAAATTTAGTTTCGGGTCAATTTTTGCGAAAAAATTAAATTTGAAACTTTTTTGCATTATTTGTTTTTTGCTTCTTTACGTTTTCTTTCGTTAGAGCTTTTTTTCCCCTGGATTAAATTTTTCTTCTGATTAAACTTATTTTTAACCATTTTTGATATTATTAAATCTGTCGTGTATTATATTATGATAAGATAATGTAAGATGCGCCCCACACTTTTATAGTGTTAAATGTTAACATATAATTAAGTGTAGTAGTGTAAGACTAAAATTATAGAATTAAATAATCAAATGTAACTTTCACCATAAAGACTTCATCAGAAGACAAGAGATCTAAAAGCTTATTTTCTACTTTTTAGTTCGCTTCAATAAAAGTGTGGTTTTTAATTTTTTAAATTATATAATATTTTTCTAACCCATTAATAGCTACAGAATGATTATGAAACTAAATGCAGAGTAAATTAAATGTTTATTTAGTCTTCTACATGTGAATACTACATAATAGTTGTGAAACCGAATGCGAGATCAATTTTCACAGATTTTATATTAAACCATGATTCACTTAGTCTTTTTGCCGAAGTTTTTGTAAGCCCTCAATAGTTCTAATAGTTCAATCGATAAAGTTTAGTCTAATAACTCGATGGTCGGCGATTCGAATCTTGTCGAAGGAGAAAATTTTAAATGTCAATTTTTAGTATGTTTTAAGTACTTTTTCATCGATTTTAGTCATTTTAGTTGTGAAACAATATGCGAGAAAGATTTTTAATGAGTTTAAACTAAAAATATGTTCAAGTAGCTATTCTGCAAGAGTTTGAATAAAATTTAAAAGCTTTCAATAGTTCACTCGATAGTTTTCAAGTCTAGTAATTCGATGGTAGCGAATTCAAGTTTTCTTTATTGAACGTTATTAAAGTTCCCGACAGACAGTAAAACTTACTATGCTGATCATAAACCAACGAATTCAATTTTTATAAGCGCGAGAAGTAAAATTATTTGAAATAATGGAATTTGTTTGAAGAAAGCCATTAAATTGGCATAAATTGGGCAGCAAAAATTGAAAATAATGGAGTTGAAGCGCAACATCAGGTGAATGTATTATAAAATAAGAAAAAATTTCACATTTTTGTATGAAAAACAAATTTGATATTTTGAAAGAATTCTCAGGCCTTAAATGTAACTGTCAATAGAATTTTAAAATTTAAGCCAAATTGTAAGGTTTTATTGTAACGTCTTAAATTAATTAATTAAAAGAAAAAAAATAAAGTTGACAATTCAAGTTTAGCTTTTAACAATAAAAAATCAATCTTATAATTTATTTGAAAGTTAATGATTTTAACCAAATTGTTGAAAGTTCAGAAACGACATCAAATAACCAGAATTAAGATAATTTGAAAAGAAATTTAGTTTTTTTTAATTCGAATATGATCAAAAAAATTTCAAGTGCGAGTATAAAATTTTTATCAAATTAATAAATTTAGCTTCAGTTGCATTTGAAAAGTCAAAATAACAAGTTTTCGAGCTTATTTTCTTAGATATATAAAAATTCAAACTAAGAAGAAATATTAAATAATTTCAAATGGAACAACAAGTAAAATGTGAATTTGATTTCAGTGATTGGTTTGATTATGGAGATATTTACACTTGTAAAATTGAAAATCAAGAAATCAAATCAATTTTGAAATTTATTGGCACTCATAAAACTGGAAAAGACAACAATGAAGTTCTTGGAGTTTATTTTAACGATTGTAAAATACAAAATTTTCCAAAAGGACTAACAAACGTTTTCCCAAACTTGCAATATTTACAGATTTTCAACTCTGAATTGACAAAAATTTCTCGCGATGACTTGAAAGAATATAAAAATTTGAAAGTTTTGTGGTTGAATGACAATGAAATTGCTTACTTGCCAGGTGATTTATTACAAAATTTAAAAGAGTTGGAAAACTTTTCAATGTTTAATTCAAAAATCGAAATGATTGAGCCAAACATTTTTGAAAATTTCAATAATTTGGAGCATGTTGATTTAAGAGAAAATATTTGCATTGATAAATGTTTCAGTTCAATTCATCCTACTTGGCAAAATGCAACATTTGAAGAAATTAAAGAAAAATTATCCATCATGGGGAGAAAAAGTTAAAAATTTCAAAGGTGAAATTAATTCAGAAGTTCTTAAATTTATCAAAAATCTTTCAGAAAAAGAAGAAAAGTTTCAAAAAGCGACAAAAAGATTGAAAGCGGCAATAAAATTGAGGATCTTGAGAAAGAACTATAAATTCCTGATAATCCAGATGACAGAAAAAAGCTCAGATGGAATTTCGAAAGTTTTTTTATGAAAACTTTCATAGTTTCACAGCAATTTTTCGAAAACATAAAATAGAAATTTCTTTCTTTATTCTGTTTAATTTCCATTTTAATGTAACGGTCAATTGAAATTTGAAAATGGCAAATAAATTTATTCCGCAGCCAACTTCATGCTGCTTTATTGAATTTTATTTTGCAAATATTGCTTTAAATACTACATAAAACACAAGGTAGAGACTGTTCCAAATAAAATATTTTATTTTTCAAGCTCGCCTACTGACATTAAAAAAAGTTAGTACACCAACTTTTACTAGAAAGCTTTTATAATACTCTTAAATGAGCTGAATTTTTAGTAAAATTTTTTTAGTTCTAACAGATTTCTCAATACAAAGCACAAAAATAAAAATTTGGTTGCAAAATACCTTGGGAATCAACTGAAAACCTTAATCAAAATTTTTTCATAAAAGCTTTCTAGTAAAATTGACAAAAATTTTCAGAGTTTTAACTTAACGAGAAGTGGTTGAATTTAATGATTGAAAGAAACAGAAAAGACAGGCAAGTTAAGTTGAATAAAAAGTGTGTAAATTTGTAAATAAAAGTTTGTTAATAACTTTAAAAATTTCTAAGAAAATTTTTAATCCAACTTTAATCAAAGTTTCTTCACCTTATTTTGAAAGCTAATTCTCACAAATATATATGAGATGAGATGAGATGAGGGTTGATGGTATGATGAGAATGTTTTGTTTAATTTATTATGTGATTAAGAAGTTGGAGGAGGTTTTTCTTGCCTTGAGAAAATGGATTAACATTAATTAAAATCCTAAAACTTATGTCGGTGCCTTTTACTTGTATGTTTATGTTAACAGCAAAAATTTTCAACATAAACCTAAAATATTTTTACATTCATAGGTGTTGAGTGTCTTGTGATATAAATAAAAAAAAGTTTTTTGTTGTTGTTGAAATCTCTGCATGTCACTGAAAATGCTTACTCTTTCATTCTTATTCAATTTTCCTTCTGGCAGTCTATGACAGACTCAAACTCACACCAAATTCAGTACCAGTAGTCAGTTCATCATGAATGGATAAAAGCATCATGAATTATAATCTTCTTGTGTTCCATTTTTTGTATTCACAATGTTCACAATTTTGGATTATTTTTCTCTCCTTTTCTTTCTCTCATTCAGGCTTTTGTAATAGTTATTTTCCATTTTAGTCCTTGTTGTTGTGTATGTCAGATGATGAGAAATGAAATTAATATCCTTTACTGCTTATGACTGTAACTGTCTGAAGTTGAAAGGATTCTAACATGTCTGCTTTTTAATAAACTTTGTCATTTTCTATCTTTGAATTGATAAATGAAATTTTTTTTACTTTTGTTTATGAATTTATGTTGCTTTAATTAATTTTTTTAATCAGTTACAATAATTTTTATCTCTTAATTTTGGTTGTTTAAGGTTCGACATTAGGCAGATAAGGAGAAGAATTATGCGCATATTATTTTCTTATTCTTGGTTTTTCACTTAAAAATGAATAAAAAGAAGGAAATTATGCGCTTTTTCCTTTTCATAACTAAATGAAGCCGAACCCTAATGTTTTATTATTTTGATTTCTTTATTAGTGAAATTCCAAATGATTTTTAAAAATTATAGAATCGGAATGAAACGATTGTCAAAGATATTTTGGTGATTTTTCATTTTACTTCGCTTCATCAACTTATTTATTAGTGTATAGTCCAAAAAAGATATAGAAAGTACACGACCATGGATCGGAGTACTTAAGTGCATTTTTGTCGCCACAGATCAGTGTTTATCAACAGGTTACAAAGTTAAGACTTAAGACTTAATCTTTGAAGCAATTCAGTTTTTCAAATTCATATTAAGAAAGTCTTTCATGGTTTTTAAATATGATTGAAATGAAAGAAAACTAAATGAAAGTTTTCTATAAAAAATATGCTAAAAATTTAAGTTAAAAATAACGGTCAAGACAAATTCAAATTCAAAAATGACGCAAAAAACGTCACTGAAAAAATCTTAGTAACCAACGAAAAAATTTTTTGTTTAGAATTTTCAATATGGAAATTTTAAATCGTAATATCTCGAATTATGTTTCGTCACAATAACTCAATAGCACAAATCGAACACAAAAAACCGCGAGTCTCTAGCTATTGTAGTTTTCGAGATAGATAGCTCAGTTTGAGTTCATTCTTCATAAAAGTAAAGCTAAGAAAGTTCCAGGGGGATGAACACGGTGACAAAATGTTTGCCACTTTGCCACCGTGTCTTTCCCCCTGGAAAGCTCAAATTTAAGTCTTTGACAAGTTTAAATCTGCAAAATTTGACATCTAAAGAAATTTATATATGAACAGCGGAATGAAACTTGACTGTGCTGTGTTCAAAATAAAATCTGTCAAAATTTGATAAAAGAAAAGATTTTATTATAATTGAATAAAAAAAGACATGTTCTTGAGAGAAAGCAGTTCTCTTGCTTTACTATTAAATTTTATTTTAAAAAATTTCTGTAATGAATGAAAATTTTTATTTTAGCAAACTAAAAAGAAATTTAAGAAGATTTTTTATTCCCTCTCATAATTTCCTTATTTCCTTTATCATAATTGATACTCAATAGTCATGGTTACAAACTAAATTTTTTTTATTTTTACTCATCACTCAATTCTCAAGAAGCAGTAAAAAACCAACAACAAGAAGAAAAATTTCCAATTAAAACAATTTTCTTTCCGCTTTTAAGTCAAGTAGAGAATAGCAACGGGAGAGTAAAAAGTTTTCTTCTCGTCTTATTGCTTTTCATTAATTTCCTCTTTTCGCTATTCTCAATTGTAAATATGTGGAGACGAAACTTCCATTAACAATAGCCAACTTTGCTCTCTCGAGTTACAATTCAGTTCATTATGAATCAATGAAAAGTTTATTCAATAAATTGAGATGATAGATTGAAGGCAAAAAAAAAGGAAAAGAAAAAGAGAAAATTTTCTTAGGCGAAATATTTTTCTTTGCTCTTCTTCAACCGGAAATTAAAAACTACTGCAATTGCAGTGAGCAATTTTGTAGGTCAATTGCTTCAAGTTATTTGCACACAATTTTCATACTTGTGCGTTGAGATTAGAGTTTCTAAAAAAAAGTGTAGAACAGTGACAATAAAAAAGCTATAATTGCCAGAGTCCGAATTTATTTGACATTTTAGTTGCTTAATTTTCTTCAATTAAATATTTCAACCAAAATTTATTTGTTGACTATTTTTGACTTAATTTTAGTTGATTTTTGGTTGAAAAATTTAATAGAATGAAATTTAGTTGCAACTTTAATTAATTGCAAACAATTTTCGACTCTGGTTTTTGCAATTGTTTTTAACGAACTTTTTTTAAAAGAAAATTTATCTTTAGAAAATTTGACGTTTCATTTATATTATTTTTATCTTTTATGCAATTAAAAACATCAAATGACATTATAAATATTTAATTTAACGGTCATTTCTAATTTTGAAATTTGATCGAAGCGCCATCTAGAGATGAAAATTTCACACTTAAATATAGACTTAATAGCTTAAAATGATGCGACAAGCTCAAGTAATGAAACTCTAAAAGAACTGCATGGCTTCGTGCTATTGTTTTAAAGCTGTAGCTCTTTTAGTAAAAGTCTCTTTCTTCGAAAAATAAAGGTATCTTGATGCCAAAATATCAAAAGAGTTCTCAAGCCTCGACATCAATATAAAATAACAGCTGTTAACTATAATAACTTTTTTTTTTTTTTTTTCGGAAACCCTACTGAAAGAAAGTTATGCATGATTCATCTTTCTCTTCTGTGAATTTGTCTATTTGCATAGAAGGCAAAAAAAAAGTATTTCATACCGCAACTCAAAAAAAAAAAAATAAAGATCGGCACACAGAAGTAGTAGAAGCAAAAAAAAAAAAGTTTAATTTTGCATAATATTTGCATGAATGCTTAATAGGGTTGAATGTTTGAGAAGAAGCAAAAAAAAAAGGAATTTTTATGATATTGCTCTTTCTCACTTAACTCACTTTGCTTGTTGTTTCAAATTTGTATAATAATAAAAACATATGCATATGCTGCAACAGTAGTGTGTGAGAGAAAGCAAACAGTTTATGAATTTATATTCTAAAGTAGTTTAAGGTTTATTTAGATTTCACTTGAATAACATTATTATGTGACTATAAAACAACTCTCGAGCATACAAAAAATATTCAAGATAATTTGCTAGTTGAATCGTAAAGAAGAAATTTTTTATTATTCAATGCTTTTCCTTATATTTTCTAATACATGTGACAATTTTATGTTTTCTCAGCAATATTATTATTAGATATGAAATGATGTTTAAGGTAAAAATCGATGACAATCAAGGGATAGAAACAAATTTGAATTGATTTGAATTATTTTATTTCGCCCTAACTGTGCGAATATTTAACCATACAAATAATCAGAGTCATATAGCGGACCCTCGCTTGAGCAATTAAAGTATCTAAAAGAAATCTAAATCTTAAAGTAAGTATCTTGAAGGTCTGAAAAAGTGCTATCATCCGGGATTGAATCCATATCGCCAATGTCTTCTTTTTTCAAATCTAAATTTCTAACCTCTTGACTACCGAGACGCTCAACTACTTCTTTTTAGTTTACATTTTGCAATATAGAAATTTTTAATCGCATTTTCTCGAGTACAACAATTAGTGAAAACTTTCTAATAAAGTAAAAATCCAGCAACTCGATAGCACAAATCAAACGCAAAAAACCGTTAGTCTCTTGCTAAATTAATTTTCTAGATCTCACGCCTTAACCAAACAGTCTAAGTCAATTTATCGTCTAACTGAGCTTCCTTCTTCCCTCAAATACAAGAATGTATTTAAAAGACTTCAAATTTCAGTCATTTTCATTCGAAACTTCACTTCGAAAATTCAAATAAAACGAAAAATTTCCTTGTATTTGAAGGAAGATGTTAGAAAAACAAAATTAGTGTATGACAGAAAAAATTCATACCAGAGTCTGAAACCGTTTTTCGACTAACTAAAATTTAATCTAACTAATTTTTAATCGACTAAAATCAGTTGAATTTTAGTTAATCGTGACTAAAAAACCAAACAGTTTGGGACTCTAATGCATACGCTAAAAATTGATCACTTTAAATAGCTAAAAATCACTTTAATTTTATACCTGAAATTCTTTTTGAATTATTTCTTCATATTTTCAATGAAATTCTTTCACTTAAAAAAAGCTCTCAAAAATGTTTTTAAAAACCTGTAAAAAGCGTTATTAAAAACATAAATTTGAATTTTCAATATCAAAATTTAAAAATTAGTTCAAAAAGATAAAAACAAACTGAAGTAACATAAACAAATATTGTAAAATACTTGAGTTTTTCATTACTTTAACAGTAACATTAAAACAGTTGTGTATTTACCGACAATTGAAAACAGTGTGGTAAAATAATAAGATCTTTATTGAATGATAAACTATGGGATGGATGGATGGATTATAGTTTTTTCCCAGGCGGAGTTATTGCTAACTCACAGGTGCACGTAGACTCAAGTGCCTGTTGTGACCTAATCCTGGCTCACGATAATGATCGAGTTGACTGTATATTGCAATTTTTACAGAGAAGTTAAATGACTGCTACTAGCGATTTTTCAAATGAGGAGAGTTTCCTTACCAATGAAATCGCATGAGTATCCCCAGTATCCCAGTATCTCAGCCAAACTATCACTATAGTGTGGGACCTTAACTTTTAAAGTACGTTCCGAGAGCACTTGAGCAGTCGAAGTATCTAAACTTCTGAAAAATTTCTGAAAGAAAGCGCAGCCTGGACTCGAACCCGGAACAGCCACTACGCTATTTTTCAGATTAAGCGCATGAACCTCGCGGTCACAGAGGCGCTCAACTGCTCTAAACTATGGAATACTAAGCGTCTTACAAGATGGTCTGTGAACTACTAAGCATCGAGCATATTTCATACAATACTTATATAGTGAAATCTTATCAATAAGAGAGTCAAAGATTAAATGTAAGTGCATGTGCACTTTAGAAGAATTCTTATCACCACAACAGTAAACTTTTTTGGAGCTGTTTTTACTGTTTTTAACAAGGAGTTAAAACTCTTGATAAGCAAAACAGAGTAGGCATTGAAAAATTATTTTTTGTATGAAAAATATCAAAAATTTTTTGCAATTTTTGATATTTTTGCAATTTTGATATTTTTTTTGAAAAAGTTCGCACCCCTTGGTTTTTAACGAATGAGATAATTTTCATTGAAAAATATTCAATTAAAATGTTGTAAGCAAAAAGCTGTCAACAGTAAAAGTAAGTGTTTTATCTAAATTACTATTTTGGAAAAATCTTAGTAAAATATCAGTTAGTTCTAGGCTTTTTCCAATTCCCGGGAATTGAGTTTTCCGGGAACGGGAATGAGTGATCGGGAACGGGAATGAGTCAAAAACACTATGTATTTTTACATATTTAATATGATTCACTAAATTTTTACTGATAATTTTATAGGGTTCGGAATTATGCAGATAAGAAGAAGAAGTTTTCCATACAAAAATGAATAAGAAGAAGAAAATTATGCGCATACTTCTTCTTCTTATCTGCATAATTCCGAACCCTATAATTTTATCATTTTCATTATTTTTAGAGCAAAATAAATTTTTACAAAAAATTTTTTGTAAATCCCATTAAAAATGATTGATTTTGAATTTTTATCGTGTTTTTGTTCATTATTTAAGAAAATATATGAAAATTTTTTCAATTTACCAAAAATTTGAAAAATTTCTACAAAAATTTTTGGAAAAATGTTTGAATTTATATGGAGTCATTCCCGAAGTCGGGAATTCCCGGACTTTCTTCGGGAACGGGAACGGGAATTCCCGGGAATATTCCCGAAAGGAAAAAGCCTAGTTAGTTCTCCTTTTAAGACAATTAAATAATCCTCAAACTCTCTAGACTGATTACAGTCAATAAAGTTCAAATTCAAAACTTAAATTAAGATAGAAATTGACTAAAATTGTAATTGAATTCAAGATTCAAATTTCTAAAATCCAATAAAAACTGTCAAGATTAGAAAATTAAAATGGATAGCTAGTGAAGTGCATTTGCATTTGCTCACATCAATATCAATTCACTTCCATATCTGAAAATCTCTTTCTAACTTTACTCATTCACTTCCGCGATATTTCTTGCTTTATATGAGAAATTGACAATTTGATAGACAGAATCAGTTTTCTCTCTCTCTCTCATTCTGAGATTCAAATAACATCATCATCATGATTAGAACAAATTTACAAAATCAAAAATTCAAGCTTCAGCTTTTATATTTTTTGTGGTCTCAGCAAGCAATCAAAATGAAATTTTCATCATTTTCAATCAATATTGTTTTGCAATTTTACCATAAATATTTGAATGCAATCATTTGTTCATCATCATCTACATGTTGTAGAATATAAGCAAAATAATCCTTTAATTAGCATTTTCATCTCATACTTAAATATTCAAAATGTGTTAGCAATTAAAAAATTCAAATGTGTGCCATTCTCGCTTATATTCAGAGTTGGAAAAATCAAATTTTCATACAGAATTTGTTTATACACAAATTTAATTTGTACATTTTATTAGTTTGGTCGTAGCGGGGAATTGAATACGAGTTCTTTGGTATGCTAGACTAACAATTTAGTCAAATGAGACATAATAGTTGTCAGATAACTATTTGTGCTTTTTTGCAATATTTCTACTTAAACGGATTCTGACTTAAAAAATTCTAAGTGCATAGATTCTGTACCTGCTTTTTATAAGTAAAAGTTACTTAAAATTACTATAAAATTACACTTTTGCTAGTTTGGCCGTAGCAAAGAATTGAATTTGAGATCTTTGCTATACTAGACTAAGAATTTACTGGCTAAGTCATAATAGTTATCAGATAACTATTTGTACTTTTTTTGCAAAATTTCTGCTTGCATAACTGAATCAAATAATTCTAAGTACATAGGTTCTGTACCTGCTTTTTATAAGTAAAAGACACTTAAAATTGCTAAAAAAAATGTACTTAAATAGTTTGGCCGTAGCAGAGAATCGAATTTGAAATCTTTGCCATACTAGACCAAGAGTTAACAAACTAAACCATAATAGTTGTCTGATAACTATTTGTTCCATTTGCGAAATTATTACTTAAATAGGATTTTTAATATAAATTATAATGAAATTTCTAATATAATTATAATTGCATATTTCTTCTTCTTATTAGCATGTTATCGAACTAGAAATTTCATACTTAAATGTTGAATTCGCAATTTATTTTGCTTTTACGAAAAAATTTCACTGTAAAATATACTAAAGACTTGTTTAAATAGAAATTTTTCAAAAAAGTACAAATAGTTATCAGACAAGTATTATGATTCAATTGATGAAGTCTTCGTCTAGTATAGCAAAGGTTCCAAATTCAATTCTTTGCTACGGCCAAACTAGTAATATGTAATTTTTTAACAACTTTAAGTGTTTTACATATATATGAAAAGTAATTGTAAAAGTTTACTGAAAAATCCGTTTAAGCAGAAATATTGTAAAAAAATACAAATAGTTATCAGACAACTATTATGTCTCATTTAGTAAATTTCTTAGCCTAGTATAGCAAAGATCTAAAATTTATTTCCCCGCTCCAGTTAAGCTTGTTAAAATACATTTTTTAAAACAAATTTCCAACGCTGCTTATGTTCTACTAGAATTCTACTTCTGTTTACATACAAAATTCAGTTCATTCTCGCTCGCTTTCAACTTAAAATGAAAATCGTTTATTATGGTGTTGTGAACAGAAATGAAACTAGTTAAATTGTGTATCGCATGAATTGTTGTTATTCTCGAAAAAAAATTTCACCAAAAACAAGTGCTCAATGTGAAGTGCTTAAAAAAGTAAAAACAATGGCCATAGTGAAAAACTTTTGTCGCTCGTTTATGAGTTATGATTTGAGAACATGAAAGTTTTAACGGTGTTAATTAAGGTCTTCTGTCGTTTTGTTGTCAGCACTTTTTTTTATGCCATAATCTCTTTCTCACATAAACAACTCAATTTTGCTCTTTCTCTTAATATTTATTTAATTCCCATTTATGCAAACTAATCACAAAAAAGACCGCCAAGTTTAAAGAATTTTTCCCTACATTTCTGCCACATTAAATTTTTTTCACAATAAAGGCATAAATGTGCTATAAATTATAACATTTGATGTGGTTTTAATGGCATTCTTTTTTCCTTCTTCTCGCCCTTCTCACACTTCCCACACTCTTTGCCGCATAACTATGAGATGAGTGAGGTCTTTTGCTCTTTCTTGCTTCTCATAAATGTAAATGTCAAGGGGAAAAAAACGATATTTATATATTTTATTCTGTCTTATGGTATTATTATCATCATCAAGGTTTGGTTTAGTACTAAAAAACAAACATTAAAATATCATTTTAGTACTAAAGATGTAATTTAGTACTAAATAATTTGTACTAAATATTCTTTAGTACTACTATTCTAAAATATTTATTATAAATAAGCAAAAGAAATGTTAACACAACGATTCTTATTATGTTTTATTCTGTCATCAAAGATTGTTTTGTATTTAAATATACTAAAGATATATATTTTAGTACATAAATTTTTAGTACAAAATATTTTAGATTTTAGTATTACACAGTCAAGTTTCAGTCCGCCTTTCATATATGAATTTCCTTAGACAGCGGATTTTAGGACAAATTTTACATAGACAATTTTCGCTAAAGTCTACCGTTGGCGGATTTAAACTTGTGACTGTAAATTTTTGTACTAAAGTTATAATTTAGTATTAAAAATTCTTACTGAATATTATTTAATACAATCGTTCTAAAATATTAATTGACAGCAAACAAAACTTGTTTAAATTCTAAATTTGTATTCAAGTTCTAAAGGTATATTTTTAGTACTAAATTATCTTTAGTACTTTTGTACTAAAATATTCATTGAAAATAAACAAAAGAAATTGTAAAGACAAAAATTCGTCTAAATTCATTGAAATTTATTCTTTTCTCTTAAGATTTAAATTAAATAAGTAAGATTAAAGTATAATTAAACATTATCAACCATTTACAGCATGAAATAAACAAAATTTCATAAGAAATTTTCATCAAATTCAAATTACAATTAATCCATTAAATTATGAAATTAATTAAAATGAATTTGTCCCAAACTCTGACTCATTCTTGTCCTTTTACTCATAATAACAAACAAACATACACACAAAGAGTAAATAATTACACTTTTTTTCCCGTAAATTAATTTTCCTTTTTCTCTCTCTGCTTGCTTCCATTATTACATAGCTACAATGAAATTCCATATTCATTCATTCCATAAGACCTGATGACACAGAAGTGAAAATTATTGTTTGTTTTATTTCTGACTAGGACTTTTATATGAATGAAACTTGGGGTGGCCGGAGAGATCGTTTTGTTTGGCTATTTTGAATTAATTAAAATTAAAATATGTAAAAACATTTAAAAAAGTGTAAAAATTTCTATTTTCATTAATTATTTAAGTTTGCCTAGGGTAAATACAAACTGAAATAAAAAATTTTCAATACGTTTTTAACATAAATTCATTAGATTTATTCCAAGATTGAAAACGAATAAAATTTCTTACAAAATCCTCGCAATTTACCAAAATTTTTCGAAATTTTTCAATGACTATTCAGTTTTAGCTCCTTGTAAGAAACTATTTGAAAAATATGAAAATTTCTAATATCATTAATTATTTCGGCTTATTAGCGTTAATAGAAACTGAGTCAGACTTTTCAATATATTTTTGACACAAATTTATTGATATTTAATTGAATTTCTGTCGAAATATGATAATCAAAAATTATTTTAAAATAACGGTCAAATGAAATTCAAAAATTTTTTTATAGTTTTTCCGAGGGGCTGACAGCTTTTACGGAAGAATTTTAATTTTCCTAATTTTTTGTAATCTTTCTTAATTTTTCGAAATATTTCGAAAACTTTTCGTAAAAATTTTCTTTCATAGAAGCTGTCATCCCCTCGAGTTTTTCAGGGGAAATAACGAAAAATTGTAATTTAAAAATTATAAAATTTAACGGACAAAAACAAATTTTTGCGAAAAGAATCGAAGAAAAAGCAAAAAAGAAAGCGAAGAAGAAGCTAAATGAATGAAGCCGAAATCATTTGCCACAGTGGACCTTAAAACAAAAAATGTAACTAAAATTTTGTCACAAAAGTTTGTTACTGTCCCGGTTAGATTTAAATTCTCAGTCTGTTGTTTCTAACATTTTGTTGTTAGTCTTTTACTACCAGATTTTAAGGAAATAAGACGTATCGAAGAAGCAAAATTAAAGATTTATTACCCAAATATTCATTTGAATAATAAAGAAGAACTTATTTAATGTTTAACGTCAACTTCCTTAACATAGGAAATTTTTTAAATGGTATGATTTGTTTCTGCTGATAGCCATAGCTTTCTTTTAGCTATTAAAAAATATTTCAGGTCATAGTAAGCATTCGAAGTTAAATCAAGTCAAAAATTTTTATCAATGCTCTTACTAAAATTTAACCGAAAAAAATAGGGTTCGGAATTGAACGCAGGTCTGCGCATATACTTGATCAAGTTGCGTGCAAGTTGACTTGCAAAAAAAGTCTCAAATTCAGTCAGATTTTTTTTAATTTGGACAAAAATTGGTAAATTTATATGAAAGTCAATGATTCTCAATAACAACCGAGAATTGACCGAAATAAATAAATTTTTTAGAATTAGAAAAATATTTTGTAAGTCAACTTGAATGCAACTTGATCAAGTATATGTTCAAGTCCGAATCATAGAAAAAAACTTCTGTCTGACCTTTCAAGATAATAAATGTTTGACATACAATTGAAATATCATTTAATTAGCTCAGTGTTGTTACACAGGCGGCCTGTGATTGCCTGTGATAATAGTTACGAAAAATTCCGCTATGAAAATTGTAGATGGCGCCTAAATCGTTATGAAGCGCCATCTAGCGGAATTTTTGTAAATATTATCACAGGCCGCCTGTTTAACAACACTGAATTAGCTAGAAATTAATTTGATTAAAAAAAAAACTCATATTAGTGTACATTTAGAGGATTAATGAAAATATTATTCAGTTCACTGCCACAACCATATAAAACTTTTTCTCTCACTCTCACTCTGTTGTCGTCTTCCTTTTTCTCTTTTATATTATTGAATTGAATAAATGATGGATGGATAGAAAAATAGATATAAATGGATTGATGAGAGATAATTAATTGAAGATTTTTGTGCGTGAGCTTTTCTTTTTTGCTAGTGATGATAAATCATGTCATTCGTTTTGTGAATTGAATTGAAGTTATGAAAGCTTCTGTCTAATAGAGAAAAATTTCTTTTGATTAATTTTCAATGAAATTGTAGGTTTTTTTTCTACTTTTTCTTTAACATCAAAAAACTTCTTTTTAGAAAATTTCCACTCAAGAGCTTTAAGAACGAGAAAATTTGTTTATTTCCCATCTCAAAAAGTTTCGACATATTGTATGTTCAGTGAATTGAGATGTTTTGATTGCCAATTGATGAAAATTTTACATTTAAATCGATAGCCATGAGACAAATGTGATGAACATTTTCATTATTTAAAAAGCTTTTATAATTCAATGAAAAAATTTTCTAAATCGACATTTTTGAATACAATTGAATAATTTTATACCAAATTTATTAATAAACATGTTCAAATACGAGAAAAACTTTCAACCTCAAATGTCATAAAATGTTGGTTAGACCTTGATGAATATTTTAAAACAAACATTTGCTTTTCATACACGATTACACTTTACAGAGTTGTATCCGGACTCAAATTGACAATTTGTAAAACATTTAAAAGACTCAAGTTGATGAAATAAATACATAAACTCTTGATAGCGAAAACAAAGTAACCATTGAAACTCAAAAATTTTGTATGAAACTAACAAAAAATTTAACAAAAGTTTTTGTTAGATTTTTTGATAGAGTTCTTCCTTCTTGCTTGGAAAAATTATTGACATTTCTTGAATTGTTAGAAATTTTTTTAAAGAAACTAAAAGATAACATTTGAACTTTTAATATTAGGTATAAATTTAGTTGAAACTTTGCTTATAAGTTAATTCTTAAAACTTATTTGTAAAATTTGTCACTTCATCTTTAATTCATTCAAATTCAATTTAATTCAGTCAAGACCTAATAAGTTTAGATATTTCTAAATTGCTATTGAAATCTAAAATATTTTCTAAATTTTAGAGAAAATTTTCAGATTCAACTTGCATGCATGCAAATGCTTAACTAAATTTATTTGCAAAGTTGTTACCGAAAATTTTTATTCGAAATTAGTTTTCGAAATTCGATATTTTTTTCGAACTTAACAACTTGAACGAAAAATTTTCGATTTCGAATTTTAAGAATTTATAAATAAAAAATTTTTTTTGAATTTTTAATAAATCCACAATTTGAGCATAACATGAGTAAATATTTACAAAGAAAATGCTTGAATCTATGGTTTAGTAAAAAGTGTGAGCTCATTAAAGAAGGAAATTTTAATTATTTTCAACTTTAAATGTTTCTTAGCAATTAACACTTCTTTTTGATAAATACGCTTTTAATTAGAGTTTTTGTCATCTTTCCGTTTATTTATCGGTAAAAATAGAGTCAAAATTATTTTATAAGCAAGTGAAAAATGATTATTTTTTCGTGAAATTGCAGTAAAAAATTTGGCTTTGTTTTCATAATTTCTATCAAACTAAATATTTTTTGCTCAGCAGTAATTACATCAAAAATAAAGGACTGGTTAGTACTTTACAGATATAGATTAAATTTTATTCAGAGTGTTTGTATGAAATATATTATAAAATACTTCGTCTTTAATTCATTTAAATTTAATTAAATTCAATCAAAATCTTGTTTCCGTCGATAGCTTTGGTCGAAGTTATAGTAAAGACTGAGCATTTTATTCATTTAATTATGATTTTACATAATGAAACTTTAATGAAAATGAACTATTTAAATTTTAGCGCGTAATAATGAATAAGTGTCAAACAATCAAGTAATTTTAGACATTTCTAAATTGCTATTGAATTTTCTGACTTTTTGAGACATTTTTAGATTTTGCAACTTGCACACATGAAAGTGTTGAGCTCAATTTTTCTCAATAATTACATCAAAATTAAAGATGTAGACTAGAAGCCTGTTGTATACTCTTTATGACAGAAAAAAGCATGGATTATTTTACTCATCCTACAATAAAGTTAGTACTTTAAAAACAATTTCATGAGCAAATGGAACTCTAAAAAACGGATTTTACAATTCTTTCTCTACTTGTATTTGTTCCAAAATTGTCTTTTAAATTGATAAAATCATTTCTGGCTAAAACTCTTTGTTTTATCAGAAATAAAACTGAAATCATTGAATTATTTTTGTTAGATTTGAAAATTCTCAAATATTTCACACAAAATGATGCTGAAATCTAAACAAAAAAGATCTCAGTAGCCGTTGATAATTTTTTGTGATTGATTGAGTTCAGTATGAAAATTTTATAAAGCTTTTTCATGGTAAAATATCAAAAATTTCGATTTTTTGTTTTCACTAGTGAGAAAAGATAATTATTGTGAAATTGCAGTCAAAAATTTGATTTTTATTTTCATAATTTTTTATCAAACTAAATCCTCAGCAATAAGTTTTTTATTCTGACCGATAACAACTCTGAAAATTTTCATTTGTTCACCTTAAACAATTAATTTCCAAAGGACAACCTAAACAAATTTTATTAAACTTTTTCCAAGTCAACAAAGTATGACAAATTCAAGTTGAAGGAAGAAAAAAACAAATAAAAGTCGTAAATGTGTGCCTTCTAATGGTCAAGTATGCGTGCAAGACCTAAACACACGATATCAAATAAAATAAAAAAAAGTTCTTTGTCGTCTTATAAAAAAGAAAGAAAAATTTCTTCACTTACGTTTAAAAAATATTTTTTATTTGCTTGTGATTATTTTTCTCTAAATGTTCACGCTATAATAAGCACAATATTAATATTATTTGAAGATAGGTTGGGTTTTGTGACTTGAATAAACTTTCTTTCTTTATTTATCTATAAACAAGACATTTTTCATTTAAGCCGATAAACAAATAACCTTGAATAAATGTTTTTTGGTATCTTTTTTTTCTTCTTCTTTTTCTTCACACTCAATCAAACATTTTTTCAATTCTTAAACATTTTCATCCAATTTTTTCATTATTTTTCTTTTTCTCACTAAATTTCACTCAAATTTAAATGAAAGCTTCGAGCTATCACGCACGTATGATAAAAACATTTCGACATTTTCTCAATCAAAGCGACAAATTGTGACTGAAGGAAAATTTCATGAATTTTCTCATTTTATATGTAAAATGTTTATTTTGCTTGGGATCAAAGCGGAGATGCAAACTTTTTCACTCTCTTTTAACATTTGCGCATGTCCTTTGTGCCAGAGAGTTGAAAAATGAGAATGAGAGAGAAGAAAATTTGAAAGAGAGAAAATTTAATCACATGTTAAAAATATCAACATAAATGACATTTGCTATACATCAAAAAAACATTATATTCTATTAAAATGACTTTCTTTTTACTAAAGACTAAAAGTTTTTTTAACAACAATTGAGATTTTCTAATAATAATTCTTTTTATTGTTCTAAATTTTCAAAAAATAATTTTAACGGTTTTTTTTAAAAATAAAATTTAACGGTTTTTCAAAAATAATTTTAACGGTTTTTTTCAAAATTTTTAAAAATTTTTAAAAATTACAGAAATTTTCCATCCTAAATTCAATTTTTAAAGCATTTTTGTTCTGATAATTTACTTTAAATTCGAGTAAAACAGGAAAATAATAATTTTGAAAACAAAAAGTTTTTAAGATTTTCAAGATGGCGCTTCAATCGAAATTTAAATTTAAAAAAAACCGTTAAATTAAATTAATGAAGAGATTAATTAATTTGTTCTTTAATGTTTTAACGATATTACAAATACTTGAAAATTTAAAATTAAGACTTTTTGAAAAGGATTTTATAATTTTTGCTTGAAAAAAATTACATTAAAAAAAGTAAAAATTAAAAATGTAGGCACACAGCTGCTCCGATTTGCTCTTTTTGTTCGTCCACGCCTGAGTAAAGGCAGCTTTGCAATAAACAGCTATTTAATATTTTCCAGTTTTGGGTCAAAATCGGCTTTTTTACTGTCACTGTTTGACACTAATAAAAAATCCTACAAAGACATGAAATAGTAAAATGACAAGCATAACAGTTGTTTTCACTATTTTGAACTTTCAAAAATTAATTTTAACGGATTTTTTTTCAAAATTTTCTTGTGATTTTCAAGATGGCGCTTCGATCGAAATTTAAATCTCAAATAACCGTTAAATTAAAATAAATAAAAACACTTAAACAGTAAACAGCTGTTTTCCCAATTTTTGCTTAAAAATCAGCTGATTTAATGAACAGTAAAAATAAAAACTCTATCAAAGACATTAAAGAGCATTTCTATTTCTTTTTAAAGGATGAATAATGTCGCAACAGGCGAAAGTAAGCGAATGAGATTATTATGAAAATGCTTCAAGCATATTATGAATATAAAAAAGGGATTGAATTTCGATTTTTTTCCTTTTTTCAAGTATTGTTAAAAAGTAAAGCAGAAAATTCATAGTAAAAAGATGAAAAAACTTTTCATATTTTAAATTCATGTAAATTATAAGAGATTAAAGGGGATGAGATTTTTTTTTCATTTTTGTTGTTGTTCTGACATATTCTCCTTAAATTTACAAAGAATTTTTTTTTAAAAAGGAAATTTTTGACACTTGTTAACACTTTTTACACAACCTTTCTCTCACTTTTCAATCAACCCAAAAACACGGTTTGAAAATTTTTTCCTAACTTTTTTAAGCATAATTTTCTTTAAATTTCATTTACAATTTGTCTAAAAATGTTGAAATTTTTATAATAAGTTTCGAAATTCTTTTTGATCAAACATTAAAATTGATTAAGTAAATTACAAGAGTTAAAATCTTCCACTTTTGGCCCTGTTAGTGCACGTTAGACCGAAATTCTTATTATTTGAATAAAATTAAGATAAATGGAGAAAAAACTTTATAACTGACATTCAGTTAGATTTAATAGCTTTTTCCTTTGCTTTTTATGTCTTATAAAATTTTTAATTTTTACAAACTTTTTTCATTTTTCATTAACATACATTCCACTTAACTATCTGTAACGTACAAAACTGAAACTTAAATTTTTACACTCCTCCTAACTAACTAGAGCTTTGAAACCAATATTTTGAATAATAGCAAGTTAAAATTGACCTTCTTTATTTTGATCTTAATTAAATTTTCACATAAAATTTAGTTCCTAAATTTTCCGCTAGAAGCGCTAAGATCGCTTTAAAACAAAATTTCTTTGAATCTAAAAATTTAACAAAATGCAAAGAATTAACAGCTTAAGTAAGGAATTTTTTGCAGGTTTCGCTATTTTTGTTAGAGTTTTTTTCTTTTTCAAATATTAAATAATTTTAGTTTGATTTTGATTACTTTTATTTTGTCATCTCGGAAATTTTAAATTTTATTTGACCGTTAAAAATTAAAATTCAAAAAGTACTAAATTTGAAAATTTTGTTTTGTTGATAGAATAGAAAATTTAATGAAAATCTTTAAAGTTTTATGGATATAATGAATGAAACATAGCTTCTTGTGATGAAACTGTTATAAATTTATAATTCAAAAAATTCAAAAGAAAAGTCTAAATTATATAAGCTGTAAATTAGAACAAACTACAAAAAATATTGCGCTTAAATCATAAATTTTTCTAGAAACAAAATTCTTCAATGAAAATCATAAAAAGTTTTTCTCACTCACTTTAATTTTTATCATGTTATGCAGTCGATATGAGGTAAATAGGAAGATGTGAAGGAAATTGTAGCATTTCTACCTTATAAAACTCAATTTCCGTTAAAGTTTCCGAACTATCGATTCCGAGGAACCGACAACTTTTTCCTCTTCACATTCACTGAAATGAAATGTAATTGAATTCATTTGTTTCTCTTTCTCTCTCGTTAAATGACATTAACACATGGGAAAATAATGACTGCTATGGTCACTGTGCCTGAATCACGTCACGTGTGACTTTTCAATTAGACTAATAGTTATGTACTTTATGAAATCTTTATTGCCTACGTTAGAATTTTTTTTTCGTTTGTTATTTTTGGTCCCATGTCGACACAATTTTGCCATTTCATGAATAGTAATGTATGGAATGACGACAAAAGAGGGCGTTTAAAAAAAATAGTCATAAAATTGCTCGCATGTTAAATGCAAAAAAAAAAAAAAAGTGAAGAGTGGTTTAGTTAAAAGTTATAAAAGTATAAATAAGAGAGAAAAGCAAGTAGGGTTTGACACTTGACTTGACTGACTTTGTGCAAGTTGCATGCAAGTTGACTTAGTCAAAAATTTCATTATTTCTTTCAAATTTTTTTTTAAATTGGACAAAATTTGATAAATTTATATAAAATTAAAATCTAAACGAATTTAAGAAATTTTTGTCTCAGTCAACTTGCACATAAAAGTCAAGTTGCATGCAAGTTGATTTGTTTAGAAATGTCTCTATTTTAATTAGATTTTAATTATTTATGTTAATTGTTAGTAAATTTGTTGAATTTTGACCAAATTAAATAAAATTAGAGAAATTTATTAGTAAGTCAACTTGCATGTAATTTGCACAAAAATCTAGTCAAGTAAACTACAAATTTTATTTTATTTCATTTAATATGAACAAGAATTGATAAATTCGTATATATTTGTTAAATTTTGACCGAATTAATTAAAATCTGAATGAATTAAAAAAATTTTCAAGCAAGTCAAGTTGCACATAAAAGTCAACTTGCATGCAAGTTAAATTACTTAAAAATGTTTTTATTCATTCAAATTCTATTTAATTTAGTCGATTCTTGGTAAATGTATATAGATTTGTCAAATTTTAACCAAATTTCAATTAATTTAAGAAATATTTAGTAAGTCAACTTGCATGCAAGTTAAATTACTTAAAAATGTTTTTATCCATTCAAATTTTTTTTTATTTTGATCAAAATTTGGCAAATTTATATAAATTTAATAAAAGTTAATCAAATTAAACGAAATTTGAATGGATAAAAAAAAAATTTTTGTTTAAGTCAACTTGCATGCAACTTGCACAAAAATTTAGTCAAGTACTAAACCCTAATAATAAGAGAGTGAGAGAGCAAAGTGGTAAAATAGAAAGAGAAAATTGAAATTGAAGCAACTATAATTAATATGAAGTAAAGAAAAAAGGCTGAAATTGAATAAAATCACGCAAATAATCAATTAAATATTCGCACTCATGTTATGTTTAATATAAGAGAAAGTTTCAGGCGATTGTAAGTATACACCATAGAAAAATATGTGGAACATAACAAAATATAATATCACAATTGAATTTGATGTTGAACATTGTTATTGAGGGTGTGTAGCTGTGGTTGATGCAAGAACAAAACAAATTCAGTAAAAATTGTTGCATTGAGGTCAAAGAAAATTTTTTTTTCATTATGTGCGAACAACAAAAAAATTCTTTTCTCTCGTTAAACGTTTGATGAGGCTGTAAAAAAAATATTTTTGTGGTCAATTTGTCGTGAGAAAAAAATCATGAAAAATTTTTTAGTACTAGAAAATTGAAAAATAAAAAATTTTTAGAACAAAAAATTAAAAGTTTAAAATTTCAAATTTTTTTTTGACCGTTATTTTAAAGAATTTTTAATCTCGCAGCTTTTAATTGTCTCGCAGCTTTCGTTTTCCATCAATTTAATAACAAATTAACAAAACAATAATTTTGAACGAAATTTTTATAATCTAACTGTCAAAATTAAATTCAAATTTAAAATGTCCGTTATTTTCTCAAATCAATGTCATTAAAAATAAGTTTCAAGCCCCAAGTGAAAAAAATTTTCCCTTTCAACGACAATTTTTATCAAACTAACTACTATAAGAAAAGAGTGTGGGTAATAATGATATGGTTTTATGGTAAAAAAAATAAAGCATGTTTACTAGCCTTTTCGATAATTAGAGAATATTTTTTCTTATGATCACACAACATTGAACATAACGCGACATGCATTTTTTTCTTTCTCTTATAATTAGCGTTTACATTGCGTCTATATTGTTTCTGGTCATGTATTTAAATAAATTCATTCATTTCGTGCTCGTTTGATTCATTAAGTGTCGTTAAATTATATGCCATAAAAATGCTGCTATTGCTGCTCACACTAAAACCATAAAAAAATTATAATTTGATATTTCTGCATCCCATTAGTTTCGAATATAAATTATTTTAGGGTTTCGACACTTTTATGCTTACTTGACTAGGCTTTTATGCAACTTGCATGTGCAAATTGATTTACTTATGAATTTCTTCATTTGTCCAGAATTTGTTTTAATTCATTTGATAATTGATAAACTTAATAATCATTGACTTTGTTAAAGTAGTAATCGTAGTAATCATTGATAAATTTTTTAAATTTTGAATTAAAACAAATGTTAAGAAGAAACGAGGAAAAGTAAGTTTAAAAAAATATCTAGGT